>ML414078.1:0-47933 GCA_005239525.1 Nicotiana knightiana | reverse complement strand
GCGAGCAGTGGGGGGGGGGGGGGGGTGTACCTTTGCATTTGCGAATTTTTGGTCGCATTTTTGATCCTTACTTGTTCGCATTTGCGATGACTGCAGGCCCAGGGCATTATCGCATTTGCGAAGGAATTATCTCATTTGCGAACCCCAGGTCGCAAATGTGATACCTACAGCTGAACAAAAGATGACTTAGACAGGATGTTTGATTCATTCTTCAAATTTTCAAACTTAGAAGCACAAGATGCGATTTTTCATAGAACTTTTCTTCCCCAAATCATTGGTAAGTGATTCAAAACTAATTTGTTTCAATCTTCCACTACGTTTTCCTAAGATTCAACCTAAAATCTAAAGTTTTCATGGGAGAATTGGAGGTTTTTGGGTAGAAATTAGGGATTTGGTAATTTGGGGATTTAGACCTTAAAGTGAGGTCGGATTCCAAAACAAATCACATAACCGGGCTCGGGGGTGAATGGGTACTTGGGTTTTTGACCGAATTTCAAGTTTGAACCAAGCGAGTCCGGGTGTTTCCTTTTTCAATAATGGCCTAAAATGAATTCTTTACAATCGTGGGTAGTTCCTAAGTCTTAAAATGAATTGTTTTGTTGGTAATTTCTAGATTCTATTTGTTTAGAGGCTTGTGTGAAAGGAAAAGCTGTGGTTGAGCTTTGAGTTTGGTCGTTGGAGCGAGGTAAGTGTCGTGGTTAATATTTTCTTGAGGGAATAGAAATTCTTTTCCTAATTTCTACTTGTTTAATTCTTGGGAATAACATATATGTGAGGTGACGAGTACTTATGCATTGTATTCAGGTTAAAGCATGCGGGTGGGGTTTGGCTTCTTACAATTATAGCTTCCTGTGTTCATGTTATCCATGTTTAGACTAGTATTGTTACGATCGCTTTATCATGTTTACGAATCTTTTGGTGATAATTGAGTGTTGATTCCAAAGTTGAGGTTGACATTGTGGAACCAAATGTGGAAGTAAGTCTTGTACTTGTTATTTTATCTCTCTACTGTTATTTGTTCATTGCATCATTGTAAGGGAGTTTGTTAATGCACGAAGGGTGATGTCGTGCCATATTGTGAGTGTTAATGCACGAAGGGTGATGCCATGCCATGTTATGAGAGTTAATGCACGAAGGGTGATGTCGTGCCATATTGTGAGTGTTAATGCACGAAGGGTGATGCCATGCCATGTTATGAGAGTTAATGCACGAAGGGTGATGTCGTGCCATATTGTGAGTGTTAATGCACGAAGGGTGATGCCATGCCATGTTATGAGAGTTAATGCACGAAGGGTGATGTCGTGCCATATTGTGAGTGTTAATGCACGAAGGGTGATGCCATGCCATGTTATGAGAGTTAATGCACGAAGGGTGATGTCGTGCCGTTTCTATTGATTTTATGGTGAGGATGAGAGTAAAGCACGAAGGGTGATGCCGTGAAATTTTTCCTTTACTGTGTTTACTTGTGCTTATTGGTTCATAGTATCTTGGTTGTTCCAGTTACTATTCCGCTGTAGCTTTTCTATCTCGTAATTCCCTCAGCATGTTTCCCTCTCCCGATATTACCTGTCTAGTTCTTCATTGATGTTATTTGTATATATACTGTTAATTTGTACAGGTTTGATTTGTAGGTGTCTTGTCTTAGACTCGTCACTACTTCTTTCGAGGTTAGGCTCGATACTTACCAGTACATGGGGTTGGTTGTACTGATACTGCACTCTACACTTTCTGTGCAGATTTTGGTACCTGCTCTAGCTGATTGAGAGGTTGGTTGCCGGATCTGCTGATAGGAGACCCAAGGTAGATCTGCTGGCATCCGCAGACCCTGGAGTCTCTTCTTAGTTTTTATCATTTACTATTTTTTCTACTTCAAAACAATGTATTTTCCTTCGTCAGACTCTGTTTGAAGTAATAATAGTAGCTCGTGAGTTGTGACTCCAGATCCGAGTAGTAGTAAATGTTGAAGCTTCTGTATTATTTTGCATTCACTGTATTTCATTTTAGTTTATTGTTGTTATTTACCGAATTGAATAAGTTTTGGCTTAATAAATTCTCTAGCTTCGGCTTGCCTAGCAAGTGGAATGTTAGGCACCATCATGTTCCCAACGGTGGGAATTTCGGGTTCTGACAGGCCATAAAATTTCACATTTTCACTTGAAGATAAATTTTGGAATTTTTCGAAAATTTGAAAATATCCAAAAAGTTGTTTCTGAAAATTCACTCAGATCACTTACAAAACTTCAAAAAAAACCCAAAATTATATTCATGTCCAAATACAACTCTAATTTTCAAATACCATTTTCACTTGAAAATTTTTTCATTTTGTTTTCCCGGAAAAGGTCCAATAATATCCTTAAACTATTGGATATCGCTAAATTTTGTGCTCCGTTAGTAAACTGGGCCATTAAAATCCCCCACGTTAGAAATATGGGCCAATAATGCCTTCAACCTAACGGTTAAACAGATAAGCCTTCTCATTAGCATTAATTAGCTGACATGGGATCCACATAAACCTGCTCCGATAAAACATTAACCCGTAAAAACACCCGATTATCACCACATAAGCGGACCTAAAAAATGCAAAGACTCTGGTTACAACCTCCAAACCCCATTTCTAAACCTAGTTCTTTCAACAGAGGCGATTTGCAACTTGAGGGGAAGATATGATCGAGTAAGGTTTAACAACACAAATTGAAGATCATCTGAAGATATTTACTTCCATTTATTGGGTATATGTCTCGGACAAAGGGAATAATCAATTTGTTTCTAATTTTCTAGGGTTTTTTCATGTACTAGTATTT
The DNA here is from genome assembly GCA_005239525.1 of Nicotiana knightiana. Taxonomy (NCBI): domain Eukaryota; kingdom Viridiplantae; phylum Streptophyta; class Magnoliopsida; order Solanales; family Solanaceae; genus Nicotiana; species Nicotiana knightiana. The sequence continues at coordinate 45,132 of ML414078.1, read as the reverse complement.
CTGATCCTGCATCATAGTGTATATTGTTTGCATGTGGGTCTGGTACTCTTTTTGTTTGTTATCTTTCTTGCTTCCTTATGTGGTGTCAATTTGTGCCCTAGGTCTACATCGTCTTTGGCTGCAAGTGTCCTTTTGAAATATTTCATCATAGTGTGGTAGGGTTGGGTTGTTGAAATCAACATAACCATGTGCATTTCTTCTTAAAGACAGGTTTTTTTTTTTGCTTTCCACTGTGGTAGGATTAGGTTGTTAAAATCGATAAAACATTTGATTTATCTCTTAAAGAATGTGCTTTATTCTTTCCACAATATTATATGCAATAATTTATAGTATGTTCCATATTTTATTGCCAAAGTTGTTAAATTATTCATATGGTCGCTCTATGTTTTCTTCTGTGTCTATATCATAGATATTTCAATATGGGGGACCACGAAGAACCAATTTCAGGTTAATATCAGTGTGAATTAGGTACTGATTGTGAATCTGATAGTGATAAAAATTCAGATTATGGTTCAGATGCTAGTGAATATGATTTTGAAGAATTAGATTTACTTAGAATGCAAAAGGGTAAAGAATTTAATGATAAGCTTACTCACTACAAAGAGCTTGATAAGTCTATGACACTTAAGGACTAGGATGAGGCCAAACAATCATGAACTTTCTATGCTATTTGTAACGACCCGGTCGGTCGTTCCGAGAGTTATAGACCAGTTTTACCCATTTCTGCTTCTTTATATGTTGTTCAGTTGTGTTGAGTTGTATCGAGTTGGTAGGTTTCGGTCCGGAGTAGTTTTGGATTTAAATGAGACACTTAGTCTCTTAGTTAGAAAGTTAAGTTAGAAAAGTCAACCGCAAGTTGACTTATGAGTAAACAAACTCGGATTTGAATTTTTATGATTTGGTTAGCTTCGTTGGGATATTTTAGACTTAGGAGTGTGTCCATAGTGTAATTTTTAGGTCCGTGGTAGAATTAGGCATGAATTGGCGAAACTCGAAAATTTGGCGATTTTGGTCGGCAATGGAAAATTAGGTATCAGGATCGGAATGAAATTTCGGAAGTTGGGATAGATTCCTAGTGTCATTTGTGACGTGTGTGCAAAATTTAAGGTCATTCGGACGTGGTTTGATAGGTGCAGCGACGTTGGTGAATTTTGGAAGTTTAGAAGTTCTTAGGCTTGAATCTGAGGTTGATTTGGTGTTTTGGTGTTGTTTAGAGTGTTCCGAAGGTTCGACTAAGTTCGGGCAGTGATATATGACTTTTCTGAATGATTGTGTAAGGTCCCGAGGGGCTCGGGATGATTTCGATGTGTATTGGGGAGTTTGGAAATTTGGGAAATGCAGTTGAAGTTGCTGGTGTAATTTTACTGGTGTGGCCGCACCTACAGATGGGGAGCCGCAGGTGCAATGGTCGCAGATGCGGAAGTCGATCGCAGATGTGGAAAAGGTCAGCTGGGCATGGAGCACAGGTGCGAAGGAGATGTCGCACCTGCGAGCCCACAGGTGCAAGGACGCAGTCGCTTGTGCGGAAAGGGAACGGATAAGTGAAAATCGCAGGTGCGCACCAAGGACCGCAGAGACGGTTGCGCAGGTGCGAGGAGGGGTCCGCAGGTACAAGATCCCTGGGCATAAACCTATATAAGCCACACTTCACGAATTGATGCCCTTTCTTCACCATTATTGGCCGGTTTTTGAGCTTTAGGTAGTCAAATTCAAGGGAGAAACAAGAGATATCACTAAGGTAAGTTACGTGGGTTTATTTACGCGTGTTTTTAATGATTTCCCACTGTTAAGCCGTGAAATTGGTAGGAGTTTAGGGTGAAATTGAGGGAGTTAGGGCTTTAGTTTTGGAGAGTTTGAGGTGCGGATTTGAGGGACCAAACGGAGTTAGAATTTGATGAATTTTATATGGTTAGACTCGGGAGAGGACGAGGTTTCTAATTTTTCCATTTTTGACGGGTTTTGAGACGTGGTTCACGGGGGCCGGGTTTTAGCCTATTTCAGCTTTTTGGCCAGATTATGTAGTTTTTCTTGTGGAATCCGATTCTTTAGCCAGTGTTGATAGTATTATTTTGATTAAGGGTAGATTCGGAGCTTTTAGAGACTGTGTATAGAGACGAGGACATCCCGGAGTAGGATTTTACGTTGTTAAGGTAAGTAACAGTTTTAACTCTCGCTTTGAGGGTATAAACCCAGAGAATTTGATATCATGTGACTGTTTGGGGAGATACCCACGGTAGGTGACGGGCATGTAGGTGTACACCGTGAGGAATTAGACTTGGTCCATCCGGTGAGGCTGTGAGGCCTAATAGCCATTATCTGTGTTTATGTATTTACATGTTGTTTAACTTGACTGGCTTCATGTTAGAGATCATGCTTAGGATTTATTCATGCTCACATTATTTACACTTAGTCATAGAAATTATTGTACATGTTTACCTCAGCCTCTGTTATTTTGCTGATATGTTGTAATACTTGATTTGGGTTGTGTTCCCTTTATTTGTTGAAAGTTGTGAGGCTAAAGAGGTACATGACTGAGTGAGGCCGAGGGCCTATTGTGAGATATTTGATATTATAGCACGTGAGTTGTCCGTGCGGATCCAGATATTGATACCATAGTACGTGAGTTATTCGTGTAGCACGTGATTTGTCCGTGCGGGTCCAGAGATTGATATTATAGCACGTGAGTTGTTCGTGCGGATCTAGGTATTGATACCATAGCACGTGAGTTGTCCGTGTGGATCTAGAGATTGATATTATGGCACGTGAGTTGCCCGTGCAGCAGGTGAGTTGTCTGTGCTTAGCGCTTGGGTTGTAGGAGCCCCTCCGAAGTCTGTACACCTCCAGCAAGCACAGGTACCTATTGAGTGCTGAGTGTTGAGTGATGGAGTGACATTGTTGTGAGGTTTCATTTACTTTTGATGTTGCTGCATTTACCTGTTAAACTTCTTTGTAGCATTTGTTGATTTATGGAAATTACCTGCTTAACCCGGTTTATACTTAATTGTGGAAATAAATAATTGGATTGTTCTTCTTAGCTCGTCACTACTACTCAGTTCCTTAGTTATTTCTATTACTACTGAGTCGGTTGTACTCATGCTACACCCTGCACTTTATGTGCAGATCGAGGTGAGATTGTGCGCGGCGATCGTTGAGTCCAGGCCAGCTATCTTTGGATACTGCAAGGGCTGCTAGCGTCCATAGGACCGTGTTACTCCTTTTATCATCTACATCTTTTTTTGGGCTGTATTGACAGTTAGACGGTTTATATATCTGAGTTCAAAGATTTAGATGCTTGTGACTTAGTGACACCCCGATGTTTGGGGCTCGTTTTAGTATTTCCTATATTGATATTTAGAGTTGGTTTAGTTTACGAGAAATTCAAATATTGGAAATGTTTTATTAAATTCTTATAATCAAGTTAGTAGTAATATTTTGGGAAATAGGCTTACCTTATATCATGATAGGCGCCATCACGACATGGTTTAGATTTGGGTCGTGACACTATTGCAAATTCCAAACCTCTGAAGCTTAGAAAAAGTGATAAAATAAGAGTAAGTTATAGATGTATAGTACGCTTCCCTTTTGTATGCCTCATCTCTGAAGATAAGAAGGGTCCTAACTTTAAGATAAAAACATTGAAGACAAAGCACAACTATGAAGATGCATTTGAGGATCTTAGAGCCAAAGCAAAAACTTTAGCTGAATATTTCAGGAGTAAAGTGTAGAATAACCCCAAGTACAAGATAACGGATATGGAACTAGATTTGAAAATCAATTTTCATTGAATGTACATAACTCCACATTGAAAAGGGTTAAGAGGATGGCACTTCAGCAATTGCAAGGAAGCTTTTTAGACGACTATAACAGATTAGAAGCATATGGAAAATAGATTAGGGAGAGCAATCCTGGTAGTGATGTGGTTATCAATTTATCAAAAGATGCCATAGCTGAAGGTATAGGAAGATTTCTTAGAATGTACATATGCTTCAATGCAATAAACTTGGGGTTGAAACAAGGGTTGAGACCATTCATTGGACTAGATGGGACTTTCTTTAAGGATCATTACAAGGGGCAACTATTGGTGGCTGTTGCACAAGATTGCATGAATCATTTATATCCCTTGGCCTGGGCTATAGTTGACACAGAAAACACCTTGAAAGATGGAACCAGTATTACCTTTATGTCTGATATGCAAAAGGTACAACTTATGATTTTGTTTAACTGACCATTCCAGTAATTTTTAAAATTATTATATAGTTAATTCTATTTAAATTTATATGTGCAGGGTCTTTTGGAAGCAGTAAGAACTGTCCTCCCTCTCTCAAATTACAGGTTTTGTGTGAGGCATATTGAAGCCAACTAGAGTAAGAAAATAACAATTTCAGGAGAGATGAAGAAATACCTATGGTGGTCTGCTTGGAGAACTTAAGAGGAGGACTTTAAAGATCAACTAAAAAATCTTGGTGAATTGTCTGCTGATGCTGCCAAGGAGTTGCTTAGGTATCCACCACAGAATTGGTGTAGGCCATGCTTTAATACATTGTGCAAAAATCAGATGGTGGACAATAATTTTATAGAGTCCTTCAACTGTTGGATCTTAGAAGCAAGAGGCAAGCCTATCCTGAAGATGCCTGAGGATATTAGAATCAACATCATGAAGAGGTTGAGAAAGAAGGACGAAGAAGCTAGAACAAGGGGAGGTGAGTTCAGTCCTAACTGCATGAATTTGTATGCTGCTTATTTGAAGATAGCAAACTTATGTACTGTTCATTTCAATGGTGAAACTGGCTATGAGGTTTCTGAGGGTGATGATAGACATAGAGTGAAGCTAGTGGAGAAGAAATGCACTTGTAGATCCTAGAATTTGACTGGAATCCCATGCCCTCATGCCATCAGGGCACTAAAATACAAGAGAGAGGATCTAGTGACTGAAATTAGTTGGTGGAATGGCAAGGAAGCTTATCTGATGACATATAGGGCCAAGTTGATGCTTGTTAGAGGTGAAAAGTTCTGGAAAGTATTACCAGAACATTCTATAGAACCTCCTCCACTTGCCAAAACTGTTGGAAGGCCAAAAGTCAAAAGAAATAGGAAGAAGGATGAGGTTAAGAAGAGACAAGGAGATTGGGCTGCATCAAAAAGGGGAACTAGAATGACATGCAGTATTTGTGGTGAACTGGAACACAATTCAAGGACATGCAAGGTACTTGCTTCTTAACTTATCTTTCTTCTTAGATAATTGTAGTTATTTAATATAAAGTTTTTCTTTTAATTATAGGTTGGTGCTGAAGGAAATGTTGAGGATGTTAGTTGTTCATCCCCTCAACCAACACAAGAAGGTGAACATGAAAGTAAATTTGTGTTCATGCCTAAACCTAGAGTACCAAGACACAAAATAGAACCCTTTGGTGATGGTAGTGAGCATGAAAGTGACCCTGCTTTAATGTCTATATTTCTGAAGATCAAACACGACTGTTGATGAGGCAGAAACAATTCATCTCAGGTGGGACAAGAGTGATCTCTTTTAGATGAGATCATATTGGTGTCAGTTATCCCACTGATCTTCCTTACTCAGCTACTAAGCTCACTTGAAAAGGTAAAGAAGCAGTGACTGGAAATCAATTGGAAGTGGAAAGACAAAAGAAAGTTGGGAAGTTGAAGAGTAGGAAACTCAATGGGAACTCACAAATCTAGGAATATTGGTTATTGTATGTAGTTGAAAATATGGCAAGACTTGTTTAATGTGTTTTGGTGTTAGTTACTGCAAACTCTATGATATCAGTATACATGTTTTGGTTTTAGTAGCGGTATTGTAGCAGCAGTAAACATGTTTTGGTTTTACTGCAAACTCTATGATCGCAGAATGACATATAACATTATATGTTTTGTTTTGGTGTTTTGGTTTTACTGTAAAACTAATATTACAACAATTCTGGAAGTAGTTTTAGTAGCTGTAAACTAACATTACAGCAGTTTAGTTTGCATGTTACTATGCAGTGGTGTTTGCACATCAGTTTAGTTTGTCAGCAGTTTAGTTTGCTCATTTTGTAGTGTGCACAACAGTTTAATTTGCACAACTATGGTTTTTTAATATGCAGTGGTGTTTAATATGCAATAGTGTTTAGTTCATCTAGGAGAAATTGTATCCATCAGTTTAGTTTCCACAACAATTTACACAACTGTTTAGATTGTTGGGCAGTTGGTTTAGTATGTATTGTGCTCTTTGGTGTAGTTCGCATAACAATTTAGTTTGCTGGGCATTTTAGTTGAACAGATGTGAGAAGTTGAATTTCACATGATTTAGTCCATGAAGGTACAGTTGAAATATCATATGCGCAGTTCCAACTCCACAAGCAAACCAAATGTCGATCAAGTTAAAAAGGAGGAAGGACTTAAAAAGAGATCATAATGTAAGCCCAACATCTGAAATAACTTGTCATGAAACAAATATGCCAATAATCACCATTATAATCTCTGCCGCTTTCCAATAAAGAAACATGTGCTTTCATATCATTCACTTCATACGTAACTTCCACGACCCAAAATACAAGTAGTCGTGATGGCACCTAACTCAACCTGCTAGGTAATCCAACTAACGACTATCCAATTCCAATGAAATCAATAAAATAATTAAATAGAGAAGTTAACTAAATCTTATACATTTTCCAAGAACTGGTAGTACAAATTATGAGCTTCTAAGAATAGAGTTTACAAAGCTGAAATGAAATGAATATATCATCTGTTTGAAAAGTACATAAACAAAGTTTTATAGATCTAAGGCTACCATGAACAAGAAGCAGCTACAACCGGAACACAGGTACATCTTCAATTACAGCTCATGTCGATCATAATAACGTCAGCAGTCAACACCTGCACGCAAGGTACATAAGCATAGTATGAGTACAACCGACCATATGTACTCAATAAGTAACAGATCTAACCTTAGGTTGAAAGTAGTGACGAGTTGGAACATAGGTCGGTTCCAACACCAATAACCAACAGCATTTCATAACAATGAAAGGAAAGTAATAAAGAATAACTCAGAATTTAAAAGGCTCAGCTTATTCATAATTCCCGAAAAAAAAAGTTCCTCTTTTCAAACATATAGTGAAAACCCAAATCCTTAACCGAAATCGCCGAAAAATATGAGATAGTTTGAAAACTGTAATTTTTCCAAATATCCTTTCCACAATAAATAAGATGTTTCATTTTCTTTCCAGATAGCAAGTGTGAAATACCTCTCTATAACCACATATCAATATGTGTGAAAAGTCATGAATGACGTGATACCGTACAACATGAGGAAAATGTATCTCTATGCATGTATGTCATGTGTGCATGTCAATGCCATGTATCTCAGAGATGAACTCATGTACTCACACTCTCAGAGTACTCAATCTCTCTATCTCATACTTGCCACTCATCATTCTCAATCACTCAGTACTGTATATGTCCAATCCGGCCAAGGGAAGATCGATCTCGAAATATATATATATCAACTGACCAACAGTCACTCAGTATTAAGTAGGGGAAAATCCATCCCATGGGGAAGATCCATCCCCAGGTATATAAATACTTCGGACAAGATCCATGTCCAGGGAAGATCCATCCCTTAATATAATCAACCACCCTCGGTGGGAGTGTGTACAGACTCCGGAGGGGCTCCTACATCCCATGAGTTATCATAAAATCAACATAACCGCTGTGGCATGTAGCCCGATCCCATAACTGTCACTCATAATTATTCTCTCGGCCTCAATCAGTCATCAATCTCTCCAGTCTCACTCACGGGCTCACAATGTCATGAAACTAGCCCGAAAATAATGATATAATGTATTGATACATAACAACTGTGACTGAGATGATATGAATGCATGAATATGACTGAGTATGAAATATCAATAAAATCAGTAAAATGACAGCAAGAAACGACCACTATGGGTCCCAAGAGTATCGGCATAAAGCCTAAACATGATATCTTGCATGATTGACAGCTCAATTACTTTATCATATGGTGAAAACACGGATATCAACAAAATAGGACCACTATATAGTGCCATGGAAATAATGGAGTCCCAATTCACATAGTGCACACCCACATGCCCGTCACCTAGCATGTGCGTCATCTCAATACCAATCACATAACACGTATATCAGGATTCATACCTTCAACACTAAGTTTATAAGTGTTACTTACCTCCAAAAATCCAATTCCAATACCAAGCAAGCAAAGAGATGCTCCAAAAATGCCATTCCGCATGTACCGACCTCCGAACGGCCCAAAACTACCCAAAAGCAACTCAAATACATCAAATAAAGCCCAAGGAAACCATTCCAAATGATAAAGATCAAATCCTTAATCAAAATCATCCCAAAATTTCCACACAGGCCCGCACCTCATAACCCAACAAAACTCACAAAATCCGATAATACACTTAATTACAAGTCCAACCATACTAGTTTTACTCAAATCCGACTCTGAATCGATGTTCAAAACTCAAAAATTTACATTATGAAACTTTAGGCAAAACCCCCCAATTTTCATCTCAAAATAATAATTAAATGATAAAAACAATGATATATTCATATATATTAACCAAATCCGAGTAAGAATCACTTACCCCGATGATTTTCTTGAAAACTCCACGAAAAATCGCCACAAACCGAGCTCCCAAAGTCCAAAATGTAAACTAATACCCTAACCCTCCTTTATATAGTACTAAAGCCTTCTTCCAAAGTTCTGACCGCACATTTTTAAGTGTGGTCACACATCCCAGGCCGTGCGGCCGCAATCCAAATTGTGTGGCTGCACTTCAGCAAATTCTGCCCTACCAAGATTTAGTACAATGATTATAAATTTCTGTAAAAATGTCAAAATGATGATTTCTTTATCTTTATAGAAACTAGACACGAAGGGCTACAAATTCTGTTTTTGAATAATCTCCAAATTCCTTGTGGATCAAAAGATATAATCTTCTGAAGTCGGACCAGCGAACCTACAGAACACCCTGAAGTGCGGCCGCAAGAAGAAATGTGTGGTCTGCACTTTTCCTCTGTGGTCTACATTTTTCCTCTGCCTCAGCACTTTTTCTTGTGCCTCAGCACTCTTCTTCTGCCTCAGCACTCCAAAATGTGTGGCCTGCACTTCCAAAAGCACCAGAACAACATCAGAGTGCCGAAATGGCCGGACTCGCTCAAAACTCACCTCGAAACATACCCGAGCCACTCGAGACCCCGTCTAAATGTACCAACAAGTCCTAAAAACACAATATGAACTTACTCAAAGTCTAAAATCTCACATAACACCATCGAAACGACGAATGAAAAATATCCAAATGCAAATCCAAAAATATGCTCGGGTCCAAAATCCCCATCAAAACCTAACAAAACAATTAAAACTCCATGTGATGACCCAAAAGGTCATCCCTTGTTTTATAAGTTAAAACGGTGTTCCAAGGCCTTGAAAACCTCCTTTTATCTCACCCGTTTTGCGTGTGCAGCCCGGGCGTATATCCGAGAAGTTTTATATGAAAAACTGAGAAAAATGCTAACTTTACTTTTTAAATTTAATTTAAGTTGACTTCGGTCAACATTTTGGGTAAACGGACCCAGACCCGTGATTTGACGGTCCCGAAGAATCTGTAGGAAAATATGGGACTTGGGCGTATGCCCGGAATCAAATTTCGAGGTCCCAAGCCCGAGAAATGAATTTTTGAAAGAAATTGTTTTTCTGAAAATATAAGAGTTTTTGGAAATTTGGTTATATTTGAAATTTATGGTAGCGGGCCCGTATTTTGATTTTGGAGCCCGGTACAGGTTCAATATTATATTTACGTTGTGTCTGTAAAATTTGGTAAGAAACGAAGGTCGTTTGACGTGATTCGGACCCGTAGTTGTGAATTTGATACTTTGGAAGTTTTGAGATTTTTCTTTGATTTCTATGCTAAATTCGTTATTTAAGATGTTATTTTGGCGATTTGATCGCACGAGTAAGTCCGTAGAATGTTTTTGAGGTTATGTGCATGTTTGGTTTGGAACCCGTAGGGCTCGGGTGAGTTTCGGATAGGAGTCGGAGTGTTTTGAAACTTATAAAATCTGTTGTTGTTGGTTGTATCCGGTGTCTGGGTATTTACACTATGTGAATGTGTATTAACCCACGCGAACGCAATGCACAAACGGGGAAGGGGTATGGTTTACACTTTGCGAACGCATAGAGCTAGGTGCGAACGCGGAGCCTTGGGAGTTTACTCTACGTGAACGCACTAGGTCAGTCGCGAATGCATAGAGTAGGAAGGGATCTGGGGGATGGGTAGCCTTAACCCTTTGCGAATGCGGCCACTAGCACGTGAATGCGAAGGGCAGGGGAGTGGAAGCCTACGCGAACGCACAGGCTTGGTCGCGAACGCATAGTTCATTCGTCCATTTTTTTTTAAAACAGTAGCAAGTCGGAATTTTAGCCATTTCTTCATATTTTCAAAACCAAGGTAGCTTAGGGGCGATTTTTGAAGAGGGATTTCACCACAAGACCATGGGTATGTGTTCTTAGACTCGTTTTCTTTAATTTCCATTAACACCCATTAGATTTCTAGGCCTAAATCATGTTCTTAAGGGTAGAAAATTAGGGATTTTAGGATAATTAGGGATTTTACAATTTTGGGAATTTAGACCTCGATTTGGGGTCGGATTCCGAAACTAATTACATATTCTGGCTCGTGGGTGAATGGGTGATCGGGTTTTGGTCCGAACCTCATGTTTTGACCAAGCGGGCACGGGATCGATTTTTGACTTTTTGGGAAGACTGATAGAAAACTTATAATTAAGCGTTGGGATTGTATTATTTAGCATTTATTGATGCTATCGAGTTAATTATGTCTAGATACAAGTGAATTTAAGTCAAATTCAAAAGGAAAAGCGGTAATCGAGGCTTGAGTTTGGTCGTGGAACAGGTGTTATGTCCTATTTGCTATGTGTTAGTATCATGTTCAACGTATAGGTGAGGTGACGAGTACCTTTACGTTGGTGTCAAGCATGCCCGTGCGTCGAATATTGTGAATTATGTGATTTTTCATTGACTATTACTTGAGCTTCACTTTGTGGTTATTCATATTGGTGGAAATTCTTGATATTGATTAGTGTTGAGGTATGGGTTTCAGTTGAGAAATTCTATGCGAAGTTATGTACTAAGTGAGATTATTTATAGTTGTATCCCTTCCCGGGATGGTATTTATTCTATTGTTGTTCCCTTGCCAGGACGTTATGATTTTATTATTGTTGTTCCTATTGTTGATTTTCCTTGCCGGATTGCTGTTATTGATACTGTTTGGGTGAGGAAGAGTGTAAAGCACGAATGGTGATGTCGTGTATGACATTGTGACAGAGTGTAAAAGCACGAAGGGTGATGTCGTGCCATATTATGATATTAAAAGCACGAAGGGTGATGTCGTGTCATTTCTATTGATTTATTGTGAGGATGAGAGTAAAATCACGAAGGGTGATGCCGTGCATTTGCATTTACTATTTGGTGAGGATGAGAGTAAAAGCACGAAGGGTGATGTCGTGCCATATTATGATATTAAAAGCACGAAGGGTGATGTCGTGTCATTTCTATTGATTTATTGTGAGGATGAGAGTAAAATCACGAAGGGTGATGCCGTGCATTTGCATTTACTATTTGGTGAGGATGAGAGTAAAAGCACGAAGGGTGATGTCGTGCACAATTTTCTTTGTGTTGCCATTTTCTGCTGTTTAAGTTGATATTTGAATTTTCGTCTCTTTACGTTATTTCCATTATTTGATATTCTTCCCCTCAGCATGTTCCCCTTTTTCTTGGTACTTAGTTGTTTATTCCTTGTTATAATTTCTTCTGTATATTATTAAAATGTACATGTTGATTTGGTTGTCGTGTCCTAGCCTCGTCACTACTTCGCCGAGGTTAGGATCGATACTTACTCAGTACATGGGGTCGATTGTACTGATGCTACACTTTGCACATTTTTGTTGTTCAGATCCCAGTACAGGACCCTACGAACCTTAGAGCGAGGAGGCTGCCTTCAGTCCACGTGGAGACACCGAGGTAGTCCTACAGGCATCTACAGGCCTTGGCGTCCCTTTCTACTTCTTTGTATTATGTTCTAGTTATTCAAGAAACAGATGTATTCACTTTTGTTCAAACCCCTTATTCGTAGTACTCGTAGATAGTCCGTGAAGTTGTGACACCAAAATTCTGGGTTTAGTATTATAAATTTCGAGATGGTAATTGGTCAAGTTATTAGATTTTGCTTCATTTTGTATTTTCATTTCTGATGGTTTTGTATTTCACCGTTATCTGATAGTAATAAAAGAGTAAGGTAAATTAAACATTCACGTTGGCTTGCCTAGCGGGTTGAACATTAGGCGCCATCACGGTCCCGATGGTGGGAAATCTGGGTCGTGATACTCCAATCCAAGGTCGAATACTAAAAACTCAAACTTGGTCAACTCTTCCAACTTAAAGCTTCAACAATGAATATCATTCTTCCAAATCGATTTCGAATAACCTGAAATCCAAAATCGACAATTCATATAAGCCATAATCAAGATATAGAGATACTCATGCCCACAAGCTACTGAGCGAAGTGAAAATTCTCAAAACAACCGGTCGGGTCGTCACAATAACACAGGAGAATCCATAGAGAAGATGAGACAGGAGGAATGATTTATCCAAAGTACTACAACATACTAAACCAACACACTACAACATACTAAACCAACATACATTCACTTCAACATCTCTATAACTAAACCAAAATACTACAACAACATATTAAAATAACATACATTCACTTCATCATCCCTACGAAAACCAAAGCAAATAACAAAGCCCATGAAACCAAAAGGATAGTTCTCATCTTCTTCACTTTGACCTCTAAATTACTAGCTTTTTCAGCTTCCACAAGTTGAAATTGTTCCATTTCGTCAAGTTTCATCTTCAAATTGTTCCTTTCAACTATGATAACATCTTCCATTTCATCATACAAGTTCTTAGAGTCGTCTTTTTCGGCGTTAGTAGCATCCTCCAATTCCCCACCTCTCATCTTCATAGGACCCCTTTGAACCATCGTAGCTTGTTCCATGAGGTAAACTTTATTCCTCAAATTGTTCCTCTAAACCTTAGCAGCATCAAGTTTAGTTTTTAAGTCTTTGATCACCATCACCGCTCGACGAGGGAGCTCTTCATCAATCCATTCAAAATACCAGCAAGAACTAACCTACATCATATCACAATTTTCAATGAAAATATTAGTCATTTTTTGTACATAAACAGTAAAAATCAAGAACAACCTAACTCGTCAAAAGAAGATGAATCAGATAAATCGACCAAAAACAAAATAAATTTAAAATTAACCTTGGATCTTGGACATTTGTAGAACCTTCTCACAGCATTGGCGTCTGACCAAGCTATCAAATATAGTGCAATCAATCTGCAATGACACCTTCTTGCATATTGAATTCCATGCGCATTCACAGATAAATCAGACATTGAGCAGAAATTTGAGCAGAAATTTTGAAGGGAAAATGGAGACTTTTAAAATTGGGGAACAATGACAATTAGGATTTTGGGAATGGGTGAATATCGTTATAAGAAGAGGGAAAATAAGAAGAGAGATCCGCTTATGTGGATGCCATGCCATCTAATTAATGTGATGAGAAGGCTTGTGTGTTTAGTCGTTAGGTTGAAAGTATTATTGGCCCAGTTTACTAACGGAGGACAAAATTGAACTATATCCAATAGTTTAAGTATATTATTGGACCTTTTCCATTTTTTGTTTTTTGAAATTTTACAATTCTTATGTCCAAATGGTCACTAAGGCTTCCTGTTTTCTTTATATGGTTGATTGGATGAAATTTAGTAAATATTACATAGGAGAAATCATTCAATAACACAAATTATTATTATTACAGATTACATCTTACTATGTACGTGAAATTACTTTAAGCATGATCACTAGAGATAACTAAAATGTAAAGAATATTTCACATACAAACATGAGTAGCAGCAGTACTGGAATAGATTTAGAAGAAATGTACCTTATAAAAAAAAGAAAAAAATAAACACAACTTAGACATAATAAATTCGATTAGAACCTCGTGTTGATAATGTATTATGAAATGAGAAAAATAGAACAATATAGTAATGGAGACAAGATATATAGGAGGAGAATATAGAACTTCTCTTACTCAAGTGTTTTCTCGTGTGTTATTCCATGGGAAAAGAATGTCATATTTTTAGTATACAAGCTACACACAAAGTTCACTAGATACATCTTAGTAATTAATAGGTACATCTACCTAAATAGCACATTGAATAGAATGTATGAGTGGATTAAATGAACATCCATATACATTCACTTTATTTATAATAAATTTGAACTAATTTTTGTATTGTTCAAATTAGAACATAAGGAAGAAATGCAGAAGAAAAAGAAGAAGAAATACTAGTAGCAGAAATAGAGGTCAAAGAAGAAAAAGAAGAATGGACAGTTAAATGATATTGAAAGAGAAGAAGATAAAGTGTATTGTGTTCATTTTTCAATTCTATTTACAATGAGTTGATCATCACATATATATATATATATATATATAGGAAGGATCAGCTCTACTAATTCTTTTCATTCTTGTAACTAACTCAAGATAGTTAATAACTACCTTCCTGATTATGGTTACAAGTTTACTTAACTAAAGTTTAGTCCCTAGCTTTTGTACATTGTAACTTTAGTCTTCAACACTCCCCCTCAAGCTACGACTTAGTGAATATGTTCAGTACTGATAGCTTGGGAGTGAGATATTCATGTTGCACCTTGTTCAATCCCTTTGTTAGGATATCTGTTGGTTGTTCCTTTGTAGAAATGTATTGATCAGTTGAGACAAGGCTTGAGCTATTTTCTCCCTTATGAAGTGAAAATCTATTTCTATATGTTTTGTCCTCTCATCATAAACTAGATTGGCTGCAATTTGAATTGCAGATTTGTTGTCACTGTAAATCACAACAGGTAGCTTAACTTCAACCTTTATTTCTTCCATGAATCCCAATATCCAAACTAATTCAGCAACAGTTGATGCCATGCTTCTGTATTCTGCTTCAGTAGAACTTCTGGATATGGTAGTTTGTTTTTTTGACTTCCATGAAATTAAAGAATCACCTAGTTTGATGTGATATTCTGTTACTGATTTCCTTGTGTGTGCACATGCTGCCCAGTCTGCATTACACTATGCAGTTATTCCGTCTAATCTATTGCTTGACAGTAGAATGCCTCTTCCTAGTTCTTTCTTCACATATTTGACAATCATCATAGTAGCCTCCGTGTGTGATTTCTTTGGTTGATGTAAGTAATGGCTTAGTGTTTGAACACTATATGAGATATCAGGTCCAGACATAGTTAAATATAGTAGTTTTCCAATTAACCTCTGGTAGGCGTGTTGATCGGTAGGGGGTCAACAGTTGTGTCGGTTCTTGTGTTTGCCAAGTGATCATCATATTCCATTGTAGTAAACTTGACATTGATATCCATAGGTGAAGAGGCTGGTTTAGCAGCACTTAATACCAATTCAGAAATAAGCTACAAAGTTTTTTTTCTTTGATGCATTAGTATACCTTGAGTTGTCCTTGCAAACTCAATTCCTAGAAAGAATTTAATTCTCCTAGATCCTTTATTTTAAAGGCTTGTGCAAGCTGGTTTTTTGTGTCTTGAATCAGATTAAGTGTACATAAGCATATCATCAACATATACTAATACTAGAACAATTCCATGTTGAGTGTGTTTCAGGTACAGGCTATGATCATACTGACTCTATTTGAACCACATTCTGAACAAAGCTTATGATAGTTTTGCATTCCACTGTCTAGGAGCTTGTTTTAGTCCATACAGGGATTTGAGAAGTCTACATACTTGATTTATTGTTCTCCCTCTGAGTCCTAAATCCTTGTGGAAATTCCATATATATCTCATCATCAAGATCACCTTGTAAGAATGCATTATATACATCCATTTGGTGTATGAACCATCTTTTCTGTGCAGCAAGTATTAGAATTGTTCTAACTGTCTTTATCTTTACAACTAGAGAAAATATTTCATGATTATCTATCCCTTCTTGTTGACTATATCCCTTGGCAACTAGATTTGCCTTGAATCTTTCAATTTCTCCTGTGGACTTGTATTTTACTTTGCAGATCCATTTACAACCTGTAGGTATTTTTCCAGCTGGTAGTGAAGTGATCTTATGTATGATTTTTTTGTAATTCTTCAATCTCATATTTCATAGCATCTACCCATCTTGGATCTTTTAATGCTTCAGAGTAAGACTTCGGTTCTGTCACAGTTGAAATTTTTGCAATGTAGGCTTGATGTTATGGATTTAGTTTGTCATAGGTCATGTAATTGGATAGAGCATAAGGTGTGTCTTTGTGAGTATTTAGTGGCACAACATCTTTCATCCATATAGGAGGTTGGTTTTCTCGTTTTGATCTTCTTTGGTTGACTTGTGGTTCTGCAGGAGTATTTGTGTGTGACTCTACTGGATTGCCTTGAGTGAATAGTTGTATTGTGTCTTCCCTGAGGTACTGACATAGGTGATGAGGGTGCAGCTATATCAACTTCTGGTTCTGAAGTTTGTTGAACATGTAGTATAGGGATATCTTGTTCTTCATCTTGATGATCATTAGGACTAGCAATATTGAAATGTTGTCTATCATATGTAGTATCCAGTTCTGTAAATAGATATTGTTGACCTTGTGTAGTGTCATTGAATATGGACTGATTTTGTTGTTTGTTTGTACTGAGAGAGAATGGAAAGACTGTTTCTTTGAATATTACATCTCTGTTGGTGAAGAACTCATATTTCTCAATATCATAAAGAAGATATCCTTTTTGATTTTCTGCATATCCCATATGTACAACAACTCTTATTCTAGATAAATTTTGTATGTTTCTTGCACATGTTTAGAATAACATAGACACCCTATGACTCTCAGATGAAAAATTGATGGATTTATTTTGTATATTTTTTCAAATGGAGACTTGTGTTGTAGTATTGAACTAGGCATTCTATTAATAATGTAAACAACTGCTAGTACACACAATCCCCAAAACCTTATTGGTATGGAACCTTGAAATCTTATAGCTCTAGTGACTTCCAAAATATGTCTATGTTTTATTTCTGCTACCCCATTCTGTTAGGGTGTATAGACACAGGTCTTCTGATGAATGATGTCATATTTTCTAAAAAAATCACTACAAACTGAGTTGACAAACTCTGAGCCATTATCTGTTCTCACCACCTTTGTAGTTCTATCAAACTGTGTTTTACTGAGCTGAATAAATTGCTGAATGAGTACACATACATCAGACTTCAAACCAGATAGATAAATCCATGTCATTCTTGAGTGATCATCTACAATAGTCAAGAAGTATTTATATCCATCAAAAGTAGAGACTTTGTAAGGCCCTCGTACATTCATATGATCTAGATCAAAGAACTTATTACTAATAATACTATTGTTAGGAAATAGAAGCCTAGTTTGTTTTGCACATGGACATACTTTGCAATTAGCTAGTCTATTTGTTATGACCTTTTGAGAAACAGATAGAAGTTTTTTCATTACATAAATAGAAACATGTCCTAATCTACTATGACATAGTTGTATATCAGCTTCATTACTGTTGATTCTACCGTCTGAGTCTTGAACATTTAAGCTTGCAAATTTTGTGTCTTCCTTTGCACCAGTCACAAACAGATACAACCCATCTTTTTCTCTACCAACTCCTTTCACCTTCCCACTCAAGAGATCCTGAAAAATACATAATTCAGGGAAGAAAGCAACCATCCAATTTAGCTCTTTAGTTAGTTTAGATACAGACAGAAGATTGTACTTAAACTGTGGTAGATGAAAAACATTTGTGATAGTATCCTTGTTAAACAAATTACTTGTTCCTACATGTGTGACTAGGGACACATCACCATTAGGTAAGAATACTTTTTTGGCATTTTAGACTTAATTATAGTCTCACTATTCAGACAACTTAAGCTTGACACCATATGATTTGTTGCACCTGTGTCAATGATCTATTCCTGAAAAGTCTTGCTAGCAATACAGTCACTATGCTTACCTACCGTATTAGCTGAGTAAGTTGTTGTTGCTTCTTCTTTGTTTATCATTTGTAGAAGCTGATTGTACTTCTCTTTGGTAAACAATGTAGGGACAATGTTGAGATTCTGTCCATTAAGAGTGTCTGACTTGTTCTGCATATCAGAGTAATCCACTCTTGGTTTAATCGATGGAAAATTGGCCTGTGACAAATCATTGAAACCATTATTTTGACTAGCCTGAGAGGTACAATTGTCCATTTGTACATTATAAGCGGCATATTACTCAAATCTCATTTTCTTGAAATTCAGGAGGGTATCCTACCACTCTATAACAGGTTTCTTTGGTATGCCCCTTAAGTTTGCATACTTCACACTACAAATTATAGTTCTTCTTAAACTTATGGTTCTGATTTCCACCAGCATTTCTGGTGAACAAAGCATCTTCATAGTTTCCTGGCATTACTGCGGGATTAGCACCTAGGATACCAGTCACATTTTTTGACTCACATCACTTATAACCATAGAGTAGGCTTGATTTACAGATGGTATATGGGTCATGAGTATTATTTGACTTCTTGCATGAGCATATGACTCATTCATCCCCATTAAGAATTCAAACATCTTCAATTTTTACAGGTGCAGTCTAAACTCTTTGGATTTTTCACAATTACAGCTAAGAGTAGGAACTAATGCCTCCAACTCTTCCCATAAGTTTTTTTATTTTGAGAAATAGCTAGACACAAAAGTAGTTCCTTGGGTTAACATAGCTATCTCTTTATGGATATTAAAATTTCTTGAACCATCAATTTTGTTAAAACGTTCATACAATTCTTCCCAAATAGCCTGGGCATTAGTTGCATACATAATACCTCCTAGAAGTCCTTTAGCAACCGAACTCATTATCCAATAAAGAACTATGACATTAACCCTTTCCTAATGATTTCCCATAGCTACAGGAAAATCCTCTTTTTTACAAGAGACATCCACCAGACCTAGTTTATTCCTTCCTAACAAAGAGATCCTCATTGAACGAAACCAAATAGAATAGTTTTCGATACTTGTAAGTTGGAAGGATATGATTTGTATACCACTAACATCTGATGGATGAAGAAAGAAGAGGGAGATTGTATTTGATTCCTAAAGAAGCATGACTGTTCCCTCCACTAGATGCAGCAACACTTGCAAATGCTTCTTGATCTGCAGTATTACTCATTCTTGTTCCTTTGCTTCGAAAGATCTTTCTTTCTTCAAGTAAATTACAGAATTGATTTGATCTTCAAGCTCTAAGGCTTTACTGCTTTGATACGATGAATTGATTTGTGTATTTTCAAATTAGGAACACAAGGAAAAAATGCAGAAGAAGAAGAAGAAGAAGAAGAAATACTAGTAGCAGAACTGGGGGTCAAAGAAGAAGAAGAAGAAGAAGAATGGAGAATTAGATGATCTTGAGAGAGAAGAAGATAAGGTGTATTGTATTCATTCTTCAATTGTATTTACAATGAGCTGATCATCACATATATATAGGAAGGATCAGCTCTACTGATTCTTTTCATTCCTGTAACTAACTCAAGGTAGTTAATAACTACCTTCCTGATTATGGTTACAAGTTTACATAACTACAGTTTAGTCCCTAGCGTTTGTACATTGTAACTTCAGTCTTCAATAAAATTACTTTTTCCATCATTTTTATGTACCCTTAATAATGATTAACATGAATTGATCGATTCAAGAAACATATATATATATACACATACTTACATACATACATACTTACATGCATACATACACTCATTATTTATATAGACTTACTAGAACATTTTTGAAAATTAACTATATGTATATATATTTTTTTTGGTAATTAATTTCATTTCATTTCTAAAGCAATATTTACATGGTTCATGCTTAATCCGGACATATTCCCAGATTTTAGTTCACTAGACTTCCTTAATCTTCTATGCTAACCTACACAATTACAGATTCTACTCTATTCATTACAAACTATATTTATATATATAATATACTATAAATGCAATAATATATGAAATACATATTCGATGTATACTAGATACATAATAACTAATATATAATTGATTAATAAGATATTAACTTACAACTAAAATTTTAGTGTATTTGAGTATTATATTTATTTGAAGTATATGTAATATAGCTCTTTACATATAATAATGGTATACATTGGCGTAGCCACATAGAATGAAGGATGCCACGACCCAATTCCATTTTAGGCTGTGATGGCGTCCAGCACCATTGCTAGGCAAGCCAACAATGAGCAACCTAGTGAATTCCCATTTTAATAAGTTCTTCTAAGTAAATGTCTTCCTTTAATTTCATAGATTTAGTAAGAATCCAATTTAAATTAAAAAACAAAAGCGGCTAAATGTATATGTCCATAAGGATAAAACCAAAAATCATAAGTCTACTAGTGTGTGTGCCAAGATCTAGTGTCACAAGTTTTAACGACCCGACCTGTCGATTTGAGCATTTGCGCTTCGCTCGGATGTTTGAGGTCATGAGTAGCTCCGTATGATGTATTATAACTTATGTGAATTGACGGTTTTGGGTTTCAGGTTATTCGGAATTGGTTTGGAAGAATGAGTTCAATGTTGAAGCTTTAAGTTGAAAGAGTTGGCCAAGTTTGACTTTTCGAGAATTTGACCCGAAAATGCAATTTTCATGGTTCTGTTAGGTCTGGATGGCAATTCTGGACTTGGGAGTATGTGTGGATTTTCATTTGTATGTTTCTAGAAGGTTTCGGCACAAGTTGGCAAAAAAATTAGAAATTTGAAGGTTTGAAAGTTCATAAGTTTGACCGGAAGTTGACTTTGAGGATATCAGATTCGGATTGTGGTTCCGAGAATCGGAATAGCTTCATCATGTCATTTGGGACTTGTGTGAAAACTTTGGGTTCATTCCGATATGATTTGATATGTTTCAGCGCGAGTTTTGGAAATAGGAAGTTCAAAGTTCATAGATTTTGATTTCAGGTGTGATTCATTGTTTTTATGTGTGTTTTGAAGCCTCGTGTAGGTTTGTGTTATGTTATGTGACTTGTTGTCATGTTCGGACGGGGTCCCGAGGGGCTTGGGTGAGTTTCGGGCAAGGTTCGAAGCATTTTGGAGATTTTGGCTAAGGCTGGTGGTTGTTGGTTTTGGTGTGAGCGCACCTGCGGTTTGTTTGTGTAGGTGCGGTGTCCACAGAAGCAAAGAAGGGGTCGCAAGAGAAAAAATGGTGTTGGGTGAGGAAGACTGCAGAAGTGGAGGCTTGGGTGCATATGCGGATGGGCAGGTGCAGGGCGAAGGAGCGCAAGTGTCACGCCCCAAAATCGAGGGACGAGATCGGCCTAACTGAATGAACCCGGTCAAGCGAACCTGATTTGCCTTTCCTATCCCATGCGTTACCCCGTGATTTCAATATACATTATTCATGTGAAATAGCCATTTATAACTTAGCATAACCTTACAACTTGAATTCATTTCTACCCTTTTTATCATTACCAACATATGATACCAAACACTTACAAAAATACACACAACATTTACGAACGTGGATCACGATTCCGAACCGTACCATTACTTACCCAAGATATATATGTACACTACCCACATTGTGTCTACGGAGCCTCTATAATTACAAAAGATTTTTATAATATTTTCCGGCAACAAGGCCCCGGCTATACCTTACACTACACCATAAACTCAAAATAATGCGACATGAGCCACACGTGGCCCCGGGAGGAAGTGGGGCTCACCAGAACAGCTGACGGAAGGGAGAGGAGGCACTACTGACGGTGGGCTGAATTACCTGCTGTAGAACCACCTACATTCATAAAAGAAAATGTAGCGCCCCCGCCAAAAGGGACGTTAGTACAGTGGAATAGTACTAGTATGTATGAACAAACTTTATCCCAAATACAATCAAACAATACACAAGTAAGAAACAGTAATAGAACCAATCAATCAATACGCGTGGAAAGAAGCAACCAAAATCAACAAGTTTCACAAGCTCTCCCTTTCCCCTTTCAACATCACCATATTCAAGAGTTTCCCAGATTTTCATTTTGATAGCGATAACGATCACATTACATACTTATTGCCTCGGCCACCCTTATTACCTCACGTCTCATCAAGTTTCATAGATTTTCATTTCAATAGTGATAATGATCACATTCCATCCTTATTACTCCGGCCTCCCTTATTACCTCGGCCACCCTTATTATCTCACATCTCAATATCCTTATTAGTTCGTATTGTGGCGCGCAACCCGATCCCATCCGACAATCATATTTCGTAACAACAGCCATAAACAATCAAATCACAAGAATTTTTCCTTTTAAGGAACACAAGTTCATATCAACAATTTGCTATTTGAGCTCAAGGCACAATGACTCTCACCAAGCAGTAATTCATGTACACGGTGTTACCATAATTGTTCAACTCGTTTACATCATTTCACAATACCCTTTTTCATTACTTACCATGCACGATTTGTTTTTTAGCCATCATATACATTCCCACACTTGGGCACATTAACATTCTTTCATTCATTACACATGTTTTCATATCGATACCCTCGAGCTTCTACGAGCTTTGCACATAATAAGAAGGCACATCAAAACACCTTTCACGATCTCATATAGCACGGTAGTATAGCAATCAACTAGGATAATCAGAGAATAGAATCTTATGTCTCAACACATTTGAACAATCAATTTACATATTTTCAAACAAGGTACTCATACCGTATACTCGGACCCAACAAGAGGATTCTACAAAGGTTAAAGTTAGCCATACATACCTGGGGTCGAAATCCCTTTTTAACTTTTACTCACAGATCACCAAACCGACTAGTACCGTCAATCTAGTTCACAATTAAACATATTCAACTCAGAATTGGAAATCATGCATGCAATTTGAACTCTTTTAAGCATTTTACCGAATGCTATGTGGCCCCATTAGATCACCACCCCTTCTTTATGAACTTTACCCCAACCCACTCCCTCTTACTAGATTATGGAAATTAATGAGCATGCATGCAAGGTATCAACTTATATTTTAATAATCAATTCATGAGAGTCCCCTTTTGTTTAAAACCTGAAAACTAATGAAAAGGGTTTGGGGATTCTTACCTGTTAGAATGAAGAAGAAGATGATTACTCGAAATTTCCAGGCCTGAGTGACTTTGAAAATCCAATTGATAAGGATGGGGCTTTCTCTCTCAAGAACCCTTTCTCCCCTCTCTCTAATTTTGTTCAGAAAATGGTTAAAAATGAAGGGGAGGGGTGTTTTAATGAACTGGGGTCGGGTTTCAAAATTAGAAAAATAGCAGCCCGACACAAGAATACGGTCAGGAATGCGATCGCATTCCAGACATGCGGTCCGCATAATCGACCGCAGAATGGCCCTCAAGATGGGCCAAAATTCAAAACACACTACCCAGGTATGCGACCATTATGCGGCCCGCATACACGTTATGCGATCGCATAGTGCGTCGCATAACCTCCCTCCCAAAAATCAAAAGCAACAATGTGACAGTTATGCGGTCCGTTGAACCGAAATGCGATCGCATATTGGACCACATAGTTGACCTCAGATGGGGTAGTGATCTGCCCGTGTATGCGGCCATTATGCGGTCCGCATACACGTTATGCGATCGCATAGTGCATCGCATAACACCCACTTCCTGGAAAATTTTATTCTTTAAGTCCCGAGGTACTTTTTACTCAATTTAGGTCCATTTTAAAATTTACCACAATAAAAACAACTCGGGGACTCATTCGGGCATTATTTTAAACAAGAAAATTTTACGGGTCTTTACATCCTCCCTCCCCCCCCCCCTTAAAAGCATTCGTCCTCGAATGAGGATTTTGGAAATCAGTTAATTTTGAAAGCATGATATGCAAACTTCCAGATTTTCACTAACTCCAATATTTCAGAAAAATTTTGCCAGAGTTCCCTTTGTAATAGACCTATCTACCTGTTAAAGAGCCCCCAAAACACATTTCCAAGCACCATTACACAGTTTTAATCACCCAATAACTCACACACAACGTTGTTACCTCAACAATTTTCAAATATTCAATCATTTTGTCAACTACACATAGCTCTTTCTTCTTATACCGCAAATTTGCACATGATTCACATTCTTGCACATAACTTGGTCATTTTAATGAGTCCCATAAAACCCAATCACCTCAATATACCATATTCATTTCAATTAATCATTACCAACCTACACTACTATTAATCACTTGACTAACACATATGTTCCACAAAACTTTCATTTACTTCAGGGTTGCACACTACTCAAATAAGAACAGCGGGTTCAGTTTTTAGCACACATTGGGAAATTACAACAATAAGGTAATCAGGGGAAAATGGGGTGCTTTTTCACAAAACTGAACATAAAATATAACTTTCTTAGAGATGACAGTTCGGACGAACACTACTAGACTTATTCAAACAAATGGGGATATTTCTCTTTCATCTCATTTTCCGCTTCCCACGTGGCTTCCTCAACGTGCTGACTTCGCCACAATACTTTAACTGAAGAAATTTCTTTGTTCCTAAATCTACGGACTTGTCTATCAAAAATAGCAACTGGAACCTCTTCATACGAAAGTTCTTCATTAATCTCAATAGTCTCAACTGGCACGATGAATGATGGATCTCCAACCACTTTCTTCAACATAGACACGTGGAACACCGAGTGCACTAATGACAATTCAGGGGGTAATTCCAACCTATAAGCCACTTGTCTTATCCTTTGAGCAATATGATATGACCCGACATACCTTGGGCTCAAGCTCAATTTCCCTTTTGTCCCAAACCGCATCACTCCCTTCATGGGAGATACCTTCAAGAATACCCAATCATCTACTTGGAATTCCAATTCTCTTTGACGAACGTCCGCATATGATTTTTGACGGATCTGAGTGGTTTTCATCCTCTCTTGAATGACTCTGAATTTTTCCAATGCCTGGTGCACAAGATCTGGCCCTAACAATTCTGCCTCACCAACTTCGAACCACCCAATCGGAGATCTACACCTTCTTCCGTACAATGCCTCAAATAGGGCCATCTGAATACTAGCGTGAAAGTTGTTATTGTAAGCAAATTCGATAAGCGGTAAATGATCATCCCAACTACCCTTGAAGTCCAACACACAAGCCCGTAACATATCTTCAAGCGTCTGAATAGCCCGCTCTGCCTGACCATCAGTCTGCGGATGGAAAGCTGTGCTGAGATTTACCTGAGTACCCAAACCATGCTAAAATTTCCTCCAAAAATTAGCCGTGAACTAGGCTCCTTGATCTAAGATAATAGAAACTGGAGTACAAAGAAGCCTGACTATTTCCTTGATATACAACTGAGCGTACTGTTCTGCAGTATTGGTGGACTTGACTGGCAAGAAGTGAGCTGATTTCGTGAGTCGATCCACTATCACCCAAATCGAGTCCAACTTGCACTGAGTGCGGGGTAACCCTACAACTAAATCCATGTTGATCATTTCCTATTTCCACATTGTAATTTCCATAATATGAGTTAACCCACAGGGCCTCTGATGTTCGGCCTTCACCTGCTGACAATTCGGACATTTAGATACAAAGTCTGCCACACCTCTCTTCATACCGCTCCACCAATAAACTTCCCGGATATCTTGATACATTTTCGTAGAACCTAGGTGCACGGAATACCTGGAATTGTGAGCTTCCGCCATCACCCTCTCCCGAAAATTATCCACATCAGGAACACATAGCCTTCCCTGGCACCGTAAAACACCATCATCGCTACTGAGTGAAAATGCCGAAATCTTGTTATTCAAAACTGCCTCCTTCAACTGCGCCAATGCTAGATCCATATACTGCTTTTCCTTGACTTCTGTCACAAGTGATGATTCTGCCCCATTATGCACCCTAATATTTCCCTCGTTTGAGGTCGAGAGACAGACCCTCAGACTGGCCAATTGATAAACCTCCCGAGCTATAGGCCTTTGATCCACTATCAAATGAGCCAAACTACCCATAGACTTCCGACTGAGAGCGTTGGCAACCACATTCGCCTTCCCTGGATGGTACAAAATGTTCATATCATAATCCTTAAGAAATTCTAACCATCGTCTCTACCTTAAATTCAACTCCTTCTGCTTGAACAAATATTGGAGACTCTTGTGGTCTGAGAACACATCCACATGGACCCCATACAAATAATGCCGCCATATTTTTAATGCAAACACCACTGCCGCGAGTTCTAAATCATGTGTCGGATAATTCTTCTCGTGATTATTGAGTTGCCTAGAAGCATAGGCTATAACCTTCCCGTGTTGCATCAACACACATCCCAAACCAACCCTTGAAGCATCGCAATAAACCACAAATCCCTTCGTGCCTTCTGGCAAAGTTAACACGGTGCAGAAGTCAATCTTGATTTCAACTCCTGAAAGCTCTTCTCACAAGCGTCGGACCATTGGATCTTAGCTGCTTTCTGCGTCAATTTAGTCAATGGGGAGGCGAGTGTAGAGAACCCCTCCACAAACCTCCGATAATACCCAGCTAGACCCAAGAAACTGTGAATCTCTGTCGGGGTCGTTGGTCTAGGCCAATCCTTCACCGCTGTGATCTTCTGGGGGTCAACCTTAATCCCTTCTCTGGAAACAACATGACCCAAAAATGTGACTGACTCCAACAAAAATTCACATTTTGAAAACTTGGCATACAATTGGTGTTGATGAAGAGTCTGTAGAACTGCTCTGAGATGATTAGCATGATCCTCCCGATTCCGCGAGTAGACAAGGATGTCATCAATAAAAACAATCACGAAGGAGTCAAGAAACAGTTTGAAAACCCGATTCATAAGATCCATGAAAGCCGCTGGAGCATTGGTCAGTCCAAATGACATTACCGAAAATTCAAAATCGCCATAACGAGTTCTGAAGGCGGTCTTAGGAATATCCTGCTCTCTGATCTTCAACTGGTGATACCCTGACAGTAAATCAATTTTGGAGAAAAACCTCGCACCCTGCAATTGGTTGAACAAATCATCTATCCGGGGCAATGGATACTTGTTTTTGATAGTGACTTTGTTGAGCTGCCGATAATCAATACACATCTGAAGTGACCCATCCTTCTTCCTGACAAAAAGAACCCGAGCGCCCCACGGCGACACACTCGGCCGAATGAATCCCTTCTATAATAAGTCTTTCAACTGCTCATTTAACTCCCTCAACTCTGCTGGTGCCATTCTGTATGGTGGAATAGATATTGGCTGCGTATCTGGCAATACATCAATATCGAAATCGATCTCTCTAGCTGGCAGAATCCCTAGAAGCTCGTCCGAAAATACTTCAAGAAACTCATTCACGACTGGGACGGACTCGGGGGCAGACACTTCTGAAGTGGTGTCCGCAACCCGGACCAAATGATAAACACACCCCTTTTTAATCATCTTCGAGGCCTTAAGGTAGGAAATAAACCTACCCTTTGGCACCACACCATTCCCCTTCCACTCAATAACGGACTCATTAGGAAACTCTAGTCTCATAATTATGGTCCGCCAATCGAGTTTAGCAAAGCACGAGTAAAGCCAATCCATTCCCATGATAACATCAAAATCTACCATCCCAAGCTCGATAAGATCGGCCGTGGCATCCCGACCACACATCGTGACCATAAAATTCCTATAGACTCATGCGGCTGTAATAGAATCACCAACCGGAGTCGACACATAGAACGGCTCATGAAGTTGTCCGGGTTCTATCCCAAAACTTGAAGCAATAAATGAGGTAACATATGACAAAGAGGACCCCCGGATCAATAAGAGCATAAACACCAAGTGCTTGAACAGTCAGAATACCTGTAATAACATCTGGAGAAGCCTCTGCACTCTGGCGACCACTCAAAGCATAGAAGCGACTGGGTCCACCTCTACCTCGTACTCCACCCCTAAATGCACCACGCCCTTCTGGAGCTGGAGGACGTACTGAAGATGCGGCGACTGAAGAACCGGATGGCTGAGCAAAACCACTACCCATGCCCTGACTGGGTGCATGGCAATCCCGCTGAAGATGACCTCTCACCCCATACCCGTAGCATATCGGGATATCCAGGTAACAAGGCTCGGTATGGAACCTCCCACACTTGGGGCATAGAGCCCTCCTCTGCTGCTGGAACCTCCCTCCTGGACGACCGGACTGATGGGGTCTCCTATTGTCTGATCTTGGTCCCCAGCGACTGCTTTGCTGATAACGGGGCACTGATGGCAGTGCACTGGATGAGGACTGAGCATAAGAATGGGATGGCCCTGATGGTCCTCTCCCCTGAATTAGTCTCCCTCCTCCAACTGAACTCCCCGAGTGGCCCGCTCACCGGGCCCTGCTACTACTCTCCCTCTCCGACCTTATCTTCAATTTCCTAGCCTCCGTGGCCTGGGCGAATCCCACTATCTTACCATAATTCATGTCTGACTGCAAGGCGGCTGTACCAGCTTTATTCACAACCAAGGGACTGAGGCCCTGAACAAACCATCGAACTCTGGCATCCATAGTCGATACAAACTGAGGAGCGTACTTGGACAATTTCACGAACTCCATGTGGTACTCCCACACACTCATATTACCCTGCTTGAGGACCTGAAACTCCATAGCACGAGTTGTCATAGTCTCGGCAGGCAAGAAGTGATCCATGAAAGCATCAACGAACTCATCCCATCTCACCGAAGGACTTCCCTCCCCACGATAATTCTCCCACATCTCGAACCATGAATACGCTGCTCCCCTCAGCCTGTAAGATTCTAACTTAACCCCCTCTATCTCTGTAGCCTTCATAACCCAAAGCGTCTTGTACATCTCATCTAGAAAATCCTGCGGATCGGCCTCTGGATCAATACCTGAGAACTCTGGAGGGACCAACCGCAGAAACTGGTTGACTCTAGAACCGGCGGAATCTCCCTGTCCGCTAGAGGGCGCAGGGGCAGCATGGGATCTTTGGGCCTGAGCGGCCACAAAATGAGTCAACATATGAAAAACTCCCCTGAGGTCCCCATCGGAAGTACCGGGACCTGAAGCTGGAACCGAAGAAGGATCAGGAATACCAGCGGAAGGGGTTGCAGCACACCCCACCGCAGCAGGAATAGGAACACTCTGGTCTGGAACAGAAATTCCAGGTGGATTCAAGGTCGGGGATTTGCTCTCACCCGCACCATCGGATACAGAATTCACAGCCACGCTTGGGGTGGCATTGTCCTCTAGGCCGAGTCGAACTCTCTTCTTTGGTGCCATTATTGAAAATTTCGAAACAATGCACGAGTTAGACAAGAATATTTTCACTTTCCACTTCACCGCACGATATAGAATAACAATGAAAAGGGTGTTTCCTAAATGTCCATGTATCCCCCTAATTATAGATGCGGTCGACAACACACCGATAAGAAGGGCTCTACTAGACACGGCTCCGAGACATCCTAGGACACTTTTAAAACCTTAGGCTCTGATACCAAGTTTGTCATGCCCCAAAATCGAGGGACGAGACCGGTGCCTAACCAAATGAACCCGGTCAAGCGAACCTGATTTGCCTTTCCTATCCCACGCGTTACCCCGTGATTTCAATATACATTATTCATATGAAATAGCCATTTATAACTTAGCATAACCTTACAACTTGAATTCATTTCTACCTTTTTTATCATTACCAACATATAATACCAAACACTTACAAAAATACACACAACATTTACCAACGTGGATCACGATTCTGAACCATACCATTACTTACCCAAGATACATATGTACACTACCCACATTGTGTCTACGGAGCCTCTATGATTACAAAAGATTTGTATAATATTTGCCTACACCAAGGCCCCGGCTATACCTTACACTACACCATAAACTCAAAATAAGGCGACATGAGCCACACGTGGCCCCAGGAGGAAGTGGGGCTCACCAGAACAGCTGACGGAAGGGAGATGAGGCACTACTGACGGTGGGTTGAATTACCTGTTGTAGAACCACCTACATTCATATAAGAAAAAGTAGCACCCCCGGCAAAAGATGTTAGTACTGTGTAATAGTACTAGTATGTATGAACAAACTTTATCCCAAGTACAATCAAACAATACACAAGTAAGAAACAGTAATAGAACCAATCAATCAATGCTCGTGGAAAGAAGCAACCAAAATCAACAAGTTTCACAAGCTCTCCCTTTCCCCTTTCAACATCACCATATTCAAGAGTTTCCCAGATTTTCATTTCGATAGTGATAACGATCACATTCCATCCTTATTGCCTAGGCCACCCTTATTACCTCGGTCTCCCTTATTACCTCACGTCTCATCAAGTTTCCTAGATTTTCATTTCAATAGTGATAATGATCACATTCCATCCTTATTACCTCGGCCTCCCTTATTACCTCGGCCATCCTTCTTACCTCGGCTACCCTTATTACCTCACATCTCATTATCCTTATTAGTTCGTGTTGCAGCGCGCAACCCGATCCCATCCGACAATCATATTTCGTAACAACAGCCACAAACAATCAAATCACAAGAATTCTTCCTTTCAAGGAACACAAGTTCATATCAACAATTCGCTATTTGAGCTCAAGGCACAATGACTCTCACCAAGCAGTAATTCATGTACACGGTGTTACCATAATCGTTCAACTCATTTACATCACTTCACAATACCCTTTTTCATTACTTACCATGCACGGTTGTTTTTTAGCCATCATATACATTCCCACACTTGGGCACATTAACATTCTTTCATTCATTAACACATCCTTTCATATCGATACCCTCGAGCTTCTACGAGCTTTGCACATAATAAGATAGGCACATCAAAACACCTTTCACGATCTCATATAGCACGATAGTATAGCAATCAACTAGGACGATTAGAGAATAGAATCTTACGTCTCAACACATTTGAACAATCAATTCACATACTTTCAAACAAGGTACTCATACCGTATACTCGGACCCAACAAGAGGATTATACAAAGGTTAAAGTTAGCCATACATACCTGGGGTCGAAATCCCTTTTTAACTTTTACTCACAAATCACCGAACCGACTAGTACCATCAATCTAATTCACAATTAAACATATTCAACTCAGAATTGGAAATCATGCATGCAATTTGAACTCTTTTAAGCATTTTACCGAATGCTATGTGACCCCATTAGATCACCACCCCTTCTTTGTGAACTTTACCCTAACCCACTTCCTCTTACTAGATTATGGACATTAATAAGCATGCATGCAAGGTGTCAACTTATATTTCAAGAATCAATTCATGAGAGTCCCCTTTTGTTTAAAACCTGAAAACTAATAAAAAGGGTTTTGGGATTCTTACCTGTTAGAATGAAGAAGAAGATGATTACTCGAAATTTCCAGGCTGAGTGGCTTTGAAAATCTAATTGATAAGGATGAGGATTTCTCTCTCAAGAACCCTCTCTCCCCTCTTTCTAATATTGTTCAGAAAATGGTTAAAAATGAAGGGGGTGTTTTAATGAGCTGGGGTCGGGTTTTAAAATTACAAAAATAGCAGCAAGACACAAGAATGCGGTCAGGAATGCGATCGCATTCCTGACATGCGGTCCGCAGAATCGACCGCAGAATGGCCCTCAAGATGGGACAAAATTCAAAACACACTGCCCAGGTATGCGACCATTATGCGGTCTGCATACACGTTATGTGATCGCATAGTGCGTCGCATAACCTCCCTCCCAAAAATCAAAGGTAACAATGCGACAGCTATGCGGTCCGCAGAACCGAAATGCGATCGCATATTGGACCGCATAGTTGACCTCAAATGAGGCAGTGACCTGCCTATGTATGCGACCATTATGCGGTCTGCATACACGTTATGTGATCGCATAGTGCGTCGCATAACCTCCCTCCCAAAAATCAAAGGTAACAATGCGACAGCTATGCGGTCCGCAGAACCGAAATGCGATCGCATATTGGACCGCATAGTTGACCTCAAATGAGGCAGTGACCTGCCTATGTATGCGACCATTATGCGGTCTGCATACATGTTATGCGATTGCATAGTGCATCGCATAACGCCACTTCCTAGAAAATTTCATTCTTTAAGCCCCGATGTACTTTTTACTTAATTTAGGTCCGTTTTAAAATTTTCCAACAATAAAAACAACTCGGGTACTCATTCGGCCATTATTTTAAACAAGAAAAATTTACGGGTCCTTACAGCAGGGGCGAGATATTTCGCATGTGCCGATGATGGCTCACACCTGCGAGGTCGCAGAAGCGGGTATGATGTCCGCAGGTGCGAGGGTATAGTCCTCAGTTGATTCTGCAGAAGTAGGGGTTATGTCATAGAAGCGACGCCGCAGAAGGGGATAATGTGCCGCAGGGGCAGAAGCACTGGGGCAGAGGTTATAAAATTGAGGGTTTTGGTCTTTCTTCATATTTTGACATGTGGGACTCGGATTGAGGCAATTTTTGGGGAAAATTTCATCACAAGGATTGGGATAAGTTCTCTCTACTCGGTTTTGATTACATTTCATGAATCTATCTTCATTTTTGGCAATTAGTTGTTGAATCTTAATAGGAAATTGGGGTTTTGGCCGAAAGTTTCATAATATGAATTTTTGAGTTTTGAACATAGAATTGGAGTCGAAATTGAGTGAAATTAGCATGGTTGGACTCGTAATCGAAAGGGTTGTCGATTTTTGTGAGTTTTGTCAGGTTCCGAGGTGCGGGCCCGGATTGGGATTTTTGGCTGATTTCGGGTTTTTGATTCAAGATTGAACTTTTCTGATTGAGATTGGTTCCTTTAGCCTTGTTTAATGTTTTTTTATTGTTTGGGTTAGTTTCGCATTGTTCGGGGGTTGGAACGCACGTGATGGCATCTATGGAGCATTGCTTGGCTTGCTCGGCATTGGCATTGGCTCGTTCGAGGTAAGTAACTCTTCTAAACTTAGTGCTAAGGGTACGAAACCCTGAATTACGTGTTATGTGATTGGTATTGAGGTGATGCACATGCTAGGTGACGGGTGTGTGGGCGTGCACCCTATGAATTGTGACTCCGTTGTTTCCATGGCACTATATAGTGGTCGTATCTTGTTGTTAATTGTGTTGTCACCATGTGATTGTAACGACCCGGCCGGTCGTTCTGAGAATTTAGCCTCATTTCCCCCGTTTCTGCTTCATTTTACGTGGTTCAGCGTCATTTATTTGTGTTGGGTCAGTTGGTTAGGGTCCAGAGTGGTCATGATGAGAATTTAGGCAATTAGTCTCTCAAGGTAGCCTAATAATTGAGAAAGTCAACTAAGAGTTGACTTATTGGTGAATGACCTTGGAATGCAGATTTTATGGCTCGGATAGCTTCTTTAGGCGATTTGGGACTTAGGAGTATGTTCGGAATGGAGTTTTGATGTCCGGTGCAGAATTAGGCTTGAATTGGTGAAAGTTAGTTTTTGGCGATTTCTGGTCGGCAGTGGAATATAGGCTATCAGGATCGGAATGGGATTCGGGAAGTTGGAACAGGTCCCTAATGTCATTTTGAGTATGTGTAAAACATTTCAGGTTAATCGAAGGTGTTTTGGTTGGTTTCGGCGTAGTTGGCGAAATTTGGAAGTTTCAAAGTTCATAGGCTTGAATTTGATGTGATTTCGGTGTTGTTGCATTGTTTTTGGTGTTTTGAAGGCTCGTCTAAGTTTGAATGATGTTATGGGATATGTTGGTATGTTTTGTTGAGGTCCCGAGGGCCTCGAGTGTGTTTCAGGAGGTTAACGGACCAACTTTTGGCTTGAAAACTAGGCAGATTTTGCTGGTGTGAGTTTCTGGTTTCCTTCTACGCGATAGCGGGAAGGATTTTACGATCGCGTAGACCTAGATGGGGATGGTAGGATTTTTTTTATATGCGATCGTGTGGTGGAGGTCGCGATCGCGTGAGTATGAGGTTGTTGGGCAGTGCGATCGCGTAGCTTTGTTTGCGTTCGCATATAGTTAAAGGGGCGTGTGAGTGGGCTGAGCCGTTCTTCTTCGCGATCGCATAGTGTGGTTTGCGATCGCGTGAGTTTATGTCCTGATGAATCGCGATCGCGTGTGGATGTCAGCGATCGCGTAGGGTAATTTGATGGGGCAGCAGATTTTTTCTTCACGATCGAGTGGGAGCTTCCGTGATCGCAGTGAAAAAAGGCCTGGGCAGTCAGTTTTAAGTCGTATTTCGGGGGTTCTTGGCCATAAATTATTTTTCCATTTGAGAGCTCGGGAGAAGGACATTTTGGACGAGCTTTTCAGCGGGGTTCTTGTGGTAAGTGTTCTTCAACCATCTTTGGTTCAATTTCATGAATTTGTCTTGATTTTCACCATGCAATTTGGGGAATTTAAACCCAAAATTGGAGAAGAAGGGTGCATGGGAATTGGATTTTTCTTTTGAGGATTTAAGTGGGCAATTGTGGTCTGATTTTGGTGTTCTTGGTATGTACGGTCTCGTGGGAGGATAAGGGTTCTTGTGATGTAAATGTTATCGGATTCCGAGGCGTGGGCCCGGGGCTCAGGTTTGGCTGAATTTCGAGAATCTTGTGTAATTTGATATTTTTTGATTGGGTTGTGTTCATTGAGTATATATTAATGATGTTGAACTGGTTTTGGCTAGATTCTGAGCAATCGGGAGCCAATTTGAGGGGCAAGAGCATAGCGGACTAGTGTCGTGTCCCGGTAGAGGTAAGTAATGGTTATAAATCTTGTCATGGGTGTATGGAACCCCGGACTACATATTTTCTCACTGATTTTTGAATGACGCACATGTCGGATGATGAGTATGTGGCGCGTACTGATTTTTGGATTGGACTAGGTCCTCTCCGCGGCAACTAATGAGTTGCATGTTTACTCAAAACCTTATGTTAAATTATGTTCTAAACATTTCTGAAATATTTGGGCTATAAGTCGTGTTTGGGGCCTCGTGCCGATCTGTTTAGACCTCTTGGGGGCTTTTTACTGTTGTTTTTCCTCACTATTTGTTGATGATTTCACTCAGCCTCATTGTGCGTACTGTTTTTCGAAACTCAGCTTGCTTTACACTACATGAGATTTAAAATGATGTTTTGGGTCGAGTACCCTGTTTTACTGATTTGCCCGAGTGGCCTTTTGAGTGGTTCTGCTGAGTGTGGCCGAGGGCCAAGAGTGATGGTGAGGTGCTGAGTGATATTAGCGCTTGGGCTTAAGGATCCCCTTCAGAGTCTGTACAGACCCCCAGTGAGTGCACCGAGTGCCGAGTAACGAGTGATTGGGAGGCATGAGTGACTGTGAGGTGCTGAGTGATTGTGAGGTGTTGAGTGATTGTGAGGCATGCCCGAGGGGCTAATTATGATACATGCTTTTGCCCGAGGGGCTACTTTCGGTTTGACGTTGTTAAAAATGTGCATTCTTTAAAGGACTTTTTCTGAAGTTGATTTTAAGGCATGATGATTTCGTATATCTATGTTTATCTCTCTGCACCTTGTGTGCACATTCAGGTGTCAGGGCAGGGTGAGCTGCCTATCTGTTCCAGAGATTCTCGGAGGTTTGCGAGGTAGCTGCATGCGTCCGCAGTCATGCTCCCTCTCCTGCTTACTATTATAGAATTTATTTTCGTCGAGTTGTATATTTTATGTAGATGATCATGACCAGTGACTCCGGGTTCTCAGGGGTTGTATATAATGTTCAGTATAGATTTAATTGTTTTATAAATGTTTAAAGGAAACTTTTATGGGTAATCGGTATAGTAAAGAGGTAAATGGGAGTTTATTATGATTTGAGTGGAGTTTTGGCTGGCCTAGTTCCATGATAGGCGCCATCACGACTGTCCTGGATTTGGGGTCGTGACAGTTTGGTATCAGAGTGCTAGGTTACATAGGACTCACCGGTCATAGCAGGTTTAGTTGAGTCTTGCGGATCAGTACGGAGACGTCTGTACTTATCTTCGAGAGGCTGCGGAACCCTTAGGAAATCTCACATTTTTAAAAATTCTTGTCGTGCGAATCCATTGTATTCAACCACGAGCGTAACTCTTGCATTTCTTCCGTGTATTCGAACGCGCACGAGAGCGCTTGGTATCAGTTGTGCATCGACGGTTTGTGACCTCCACGGATTAGATGTGATTTTGGCATGTTGGTAATGGGCCAGTCTGGAGGACTTGAGGCCGGATTCATTATGTGGCTTGATTGCTGAGATTTTCGTTGTGTGGGCACATGTAATTGGGGACTTGTATGTCCGTTTGTGTTCTTATTGATGAGAATTGGTGACTAGATGCCTATGTGGTGGGTGTGAATTGATGGTTAGATGTGTTCAGGCTGTGAAATGTGTCAAAAGGGTTGGCTGGAAATGTGGTAAGATTTATTGAGTGTTTGATTTCTGTCTCGATTTGGTATATGGCCTTGAGTTGTGAGTATGTTGGAAGACCTCTCATGTTGTGTAGTTGTGGAGTGAAGCGGATTTCTCTGTTGGGTTATGAGTTCATGGTGATGTCTTTGAGTTGATCATTTGCCCCAGTAACGTTCATGTATTTGATTGACGGTGTATTCCAGCTGTATTAGCACTCCTTGTTATTGTATTCATTGATGGCATCCTGGCATATTCGCGTAGCCGGGAGTAGCATACTCAGTATCTGAGGATGGCATTATAAGCATTCAGGGAGGAAAGGCTCTATGCCAATTCTCCGAGAATGACTTTTGGCTCGGTTCAGTAGCATTCTTGGGATGCGTGGTGTCCGGTAAGGGTATCCAAATGGTCAGACATGTGTGGGTAGAGCTTCTAGAAGCTCGAGATTTCTGTGACCGCCGCTCCAGTATTAGTTTTGCCATCAGCTTCAGGTTTTTACCCCATATTATGGTGCCTCGGGGGTAGGCGTTGGTTGTGTTCAGATGCAGGAAGGTGTAGTGATTGCGTGATAGTTCTGGTCTTCAGAAGTGTATGGAGAGATAGCAATTGAGGCTAAGCGAGCAGGGGTATCTCCTGCGAGTAGTTCCGGGGCGTCTGGTCCCTATGTAGTTCTGTAATAAGTTATGTTCTACCAGTAAAGATATATGTTGTGATTGGAGTTTAGACGCTTGTGGAAGTTGGCATGAATATTGCGATGGTGGATGCGATATTGGCAATTGATTTGAGTGTTAGATGGTTTGGGTTATATAAGCTTATGGAGGATTTAGTTGAATCCCACCACAGCATGGTGGTAGTGATAATGTGTGGGCATAGTCTTGTTTGTCTTGATCCATGGCTTTGAGACAAGTGGGGGAGTTCGTTATTTAAGTTGATTACATGATTATGTATGGTATTGGTTCCAGTTTGAGGTATATTGGTAAATCAGTTATGACCTGCAGGTGTGGGGTCTGGGAATGTCACGAGTAAGGGAAATTTCTTCGATATAGGTTGTAATGTACTATGTTGGGTAATTGGGTTCTATTGAATGAGTTAGTGGAAATTGTAAAAGGTGTAGTGTGTGCAGTGTATGAATTTGCTTGTGGTTTCAAGTGAGTGGATTACTTTCCTAGTATGTCAGTGTGCAAACGGGTCAGGTCGATTCTGTCTAGTTGGTCAGTGTGATTGAGATTTACATTAGACGATGTCAAGACTTGTGGTATTATACATCATCAGGGGTACTACATATCGGTATCAGGAAGGTGAAGGTAATGGTTTTAGATTCGCCGGAAGTCTCTTCAGGGTAAGTATTTCGAATGTGGTACATTTGGGGATGATCGAGGGAGTATTCAGTCGCTTATGAGCCTTAGACGGTATGGTTTTGTACTTGGGTCGCGTGTGGTGAGTCGGGGTTGCAAATTTGTGGTATTACGGCAGGAAGAAGTATCAATTGGAAGGAAAGCCAGAAGAAACTTGGGTAAATAGGGAAACTTGGTAGTAGGTCGGATCGGCATGGTGAGGGATACGGTTAGTTCTTTGGGTGTTCATAAGGTGACGAGTTTTTCGAGTGTTTCTTAGAAATGCTCTCGGATTTTTGGTGGCCTGCGCAGTTGGTTGAGATAGAAGAATTCAGTCCTGATGGGTTGGTGTTGCGCAAATGGGATTTCGGATAGTTCCTGATGGTTTCTACCGCGGTTATGGGTGCATATTTTCTTATGGCGTGTAGTGAGTTTGTTTCTAAATGGGATGCAATGGAAGTTCTTGGCTAGTTGGTACATAGTTTCCTGTGGCTCCAAAGGGACCACGGAGTTCCCGTATTTTTCCTAGGTTGGCATGGCGTGTGGGGTATGTTGGCTGGAGTTGAGATTTGCATATGTGAGGTCAGGTTCGGTTCTGGAAGGAAGGTCATAAATTCTTAGGCAGCATGGGCAATTTCAGATGACTAGGTAGATGATATCACTAATTGGTACGACGTGATAAGGGTATATATATTTCGGAAAGAACAATGTGTTTGAGTTAAGGGTACTTCATTGGTATCGTGGCGCCCTATTGTTGGATCGACTGTTGATATTCAAGGTTGCTTGGTGAACGGAAGAATTATAGGGGTATCCCTCGTGGAATGAGTGAGTATTTGGGATGTGTTATGTATTCGAGTGGTGGAGTTGTGATCAGATATGGTAATCCGTACATTTAATGGACTTCGAGACTGAGAGTTCTCATAAACAGGATATTTGTGGAAGTGAACTATGAAGATGCGAGCTGAGCTAGTCGTATGTTAGTATGTACCATGATTCTATCATTATGAATTTTTCGGTAAGTTATCTATCTGTTGTGGGTGATCAGAGTTAATTTAGGGTTACTGGTAGGCTAATATGGGTGTGTGTTCTGCACCGGGTCGGAATTGTTGGCTCCAAATTTCTTCTATTGAGAAATGTACCATTCGATTGTGATTGAGTTTATTCATGTTCTAGAGTGATCTATGAGTTACCCTTCGGTGTTGCGAGGAGCGGTGATTATTGGTTATATGCACA
Organism: Nicotiana knightiana; assembly: GCA_005239525.1. Classification (NCBI taxonomy): domain Eukaryota; kingdom Viridiplantae; phylum Streptophyta; class Magnoliopsida; order Solanales; family Solanaceae; genus Nicotiana; species Nicotiana knightiana. The sequence goes on along the minus strand of ML414078.1, from coordinate 6,101 downwards.
TATGGTGCGGTTCTAATTGGGCTTTATAGCTAGATTTGAGTAAGGTAAGTAATTGGGTGTTGCAGGATTGAGACGTGTTGGTTATATACCTTCTGTTTCGAGTGACATGGTATCGTCCGGTTTTCCTTATGGTTATGGATATGCACTTTGAGTACCTGATGGCGAATTTCAAATGGTTATCGATTTTGGACAAGGTGTCTTGAAATATTTCAAGTGGACCAGCAGTTGGATGAGATCGTGCAGTGTAGAGGAGTTATGTAGGGGTATGACCTTTGGTATTGGATTCATGTGTTTTGATTCTTACGGTGGGTGCCAGGTTATTAGCATGATATGGTGATGGTAATTTTTAATGACAGGATAGTCCTCCCGTGTGGATCTTTTATATAATTTGATTACATTGGGAAGTTGTTGTTAAGTGCCCAAGTTGCACAGGTTTTGGCTTCGAATTGTAACGATGTTAGTGTCATGTTATCAGGTTGGTTTTGATGGATGAGAGGAGGTCATTGGACCTAGAATGAATATTTTCAAAATTTTCTACAGCATAGTTGGAAGGATAAATATCGGGAGTCGGCTTCGAAATATGCTATAATTCCTGTTTGGGAAGGGGGAGCTTCATGTCTGACTGATCGGACGAATGGTGTTAGTTCTACGTGCTTCTTTCATCATCGGCAGTATATGGAAGTGTTAGAGCGAGGCATTTCTTGATAAGAGGTTATGTACCGGTACTGGGTTGTTCTGAGCAGTTATTGTGACTAAGAGTTATTGCTATGATTGTTTGAGTCGCGCGGTGTATTATGTGATTTCATCTGGGGTACATATAGAGCTTGATTCAGCATGTTCATACTTGTTCAGTTCATAGTTATGGGAATTTTGATTTTGTATATCATTTCAGAAGTGGGAATTTGGTTCTAAGGTTTATGGGCCAGGATTTGGATTTCAAAATTTCAACGATATTGTGTTATTGGACCTATATGAGATAGGGTGACATGGGATCACCCCCGGGTATGTGCATGGTAAGCTACGTAACAGTTTGATGGTGTTGGAGAATAACTCTTGGCACGTTCGGGACGAATGTATGTTTAAGTGGGGAAGGATGTAACGAAACGGCCGGTCGTTCCGAGAATTTAGCCCCGTTTCCCCCGTTTCCCCCGTTTCTGCTTCATTTTACGTGGTTCAGCTTCATTTATGTGTGTTGGGTCGGTTGGTTTGGGTTCAGAGTGGTCATGATGAGAATTTAGGCAATTAGTCTCTCAAGGTAGTCAAATAATTGAGAAAGTGAACTGAGAGTTGGCTTATTGGTGAACAACCTCGGAATGAGGATTTTATGTCTCGGATAGCTTCGTTAGGTGATTTGGGACTTAGGAGTGTGTTCGGAATGGAGTTTTGATGTCCGGTGTAGAATTAGGCTTGAATTGGCGAAAGTTAGTTTTTGGCGATTTTCGGTTGGTAGTGGAAAATAACCTATCGGGGTCGGAATGGGATTCCGGAAGTTGGAACAAGTCCGTAATGTCATTTTTAGTATGTGTGCAAAATTTCAGGTCAATCAAAGGTGTTTTGGTGGGTTTCGGCATAGTTGGCGAAATTTGGAAGTTTCAAAGTTCATAGGCTTGAATTTGATGTGATTTTGGTGTTGTTGTATTGTTTTTGGTGTTTCGAAGGCTCGACTAACTTTGAATGATGTTATGGGATATGTTGGTATATTTGGTTGAGGTCCCGAGGTCCTCGGGTGTGTTTCGCGTAGTTAACGGACCAACTCTTGGCTTGAAAACTGGGAAGATTTTTGCTGGTATGAGTTTCTTGTTTCCTTCTACGCGATCGCGGGAAGGAGTTTGAGATCGCGTAGACCTAGCTGGGGATGGAAGGATTTTTATTATATGCGATCGTGTGGTGGAGGTCGCGATCGCGTGAGTATGAGGTTGTTGGGCAGTGCAATTACGTAGCTTTGTTTGCGTTCGCATAGAGTTAAAGGGGCACGTGAATGGGCTGAGATGTTGTTCATCGCGATCGCATGGGTTTATGTCCTGATGAATCGCGATCGCGTGTGGATGTCTGCGATCGCGTAGGTTAATTTTATGGGGCAGCAGATTTGTTCTTCGCGATCGCATGGGAGCTTCCACGATCGCAGTGAAGAAAAGGCCTGGGCTGTCAGTTTTAAGTCCTATTGCGCGGGTTCTTGGCCATAAATTGTTTTTCCATTTGAGAGCTCGGGAGAAGGACATTTTGGATGAGATTTTCAGCGGGGTTCTTGTGGTAAGTGTTCTTCAACCATCTTTGGTTCAATTTCATGAATTTGTCTTGAATTTCACCATGCAATTTGAGGAATCTAAACCCAAAATTGGAGAAGAAAGGTGCATGGGAATTGGATTTTTCTTTTGAGGATTTGAGTGGGCAATTGTGGTCCGATTTGGTGTTCTTGGTATGTACGGTCTCGTGGGAGTATAAGGGTTCTTGTGATGTAAATTTTATCGGATTCCGAGGCGTGGGCCCGGGGCTCGGGTTTGGCCGAATTTCGAGAATCTTGTGTAATTTGATAATTTTCGATTGGGTTGTATTCCTTGAGTATATATTAATGATGGTGAACTGATTTTGGCTAGATTCAGAGCAATCGAGAGCCAATTTGAGAGGCAAGAGCATAGCGGACTAGTGTCGTGGCCCGGTAGAGGTAAGTAATGGTTATAAATCTTGTCCTGAGGGTATGGAACCTTGGACTACATATTTTCTCACTGATTTTGGAATGGCGCATATGCCGGATGACGAGTATGTGGCGCGTACTGATTTTAGTGTTTGACTAGGTCCTCCCCGCGGCAACTAATGAGTTGCATGTTTACTCAAAACCTTATGTTAAATTATGTTCTAAAGATTTCTGAAATATTTGGGCTATAAGCCGTGTTTGGGGCCTCGTGCCGATTTGTTTAGACCCCTTGGTGGCTTTTTACTGCTGTTTTTCCTCACTATTTGTTGATGATTTCACTCAGCCTCATTGTGCATATTGTTTTTCGAAACTCAACCTGATTTACACTACATGAGATTTAAAATGATGTTTTCGGTCGAGTACCCTGTTTTACTGATTCGCCCGAGGGGCCTTTTGAGTGGTTCTGCTGAGTGTGTCCGAGGGCCAAGAGTGATGGTGAGGTGCTGAGTGATATTAGCGCTTGGGCTGAAGGATCCCCTTCGGATATTTACACACCCTCACTGAGCGCACCGAGTGCCGAGTGACGAGTGACTAAGAGGCATGAGTGACTGTGAGGTGTTGAGTGATTGTGAGGTGCTGAGTGTCTATGAGGCATGCCCGAGGGGCTGATTATGATACATGTTTTTACCCGAGGGGCTACTTATGATTTTACTACATTCATTTTCATACTAATCTTTCGGTTTGAAGTTGTTAAAAATGTGCATTCTTTAAACGACTTTTTCTGAAGTTGATTTTAAGGCATGATGATTTCGTATATTTATGTTTATATTATTGGAAAGTAAGGTTGTGTATATTGTGATTTTGTGGCATTGATTTTATGTGTTTCCTTGCCGCTTAGACTTGATTTATTTTCATTACTACTGAGTTGGCGTACTCACATTACTCCCTACACCTTGTGTGCAGATTTAGGTGTTAGGGCAGGGTGAGCTGCCTATATGTTCCAGAGATTCTCGGAGGTTATCGAGGTAGCTTCATGCATCCGCAGTCCTTCTCCCTCTCCTGCTTACTATTATATAATTTATTTTCGTCGAGTTGTATATTTTATGTAGATGCTCATGACCAGTGACTCCGGGTTCTCAGGGATTGTATTTAATGTTCAGTATAGATTTAACTGTTTTATAAATGTTTAAAGGAAACTTTTATGGGTAATCGGTATAGTAAAGAGGTAAATGGGAGTTTATTATGATTTGAGTGAATTTTTGGCTGGCCTAGTTCTATGATAGGCGTCATCACGACTGGCCTGGATTTGGGGTCGTGGCAGTGATAAAGTAATTGAGTTGTCAATCATGCTAGATATCATGTTAGGCTTTATGTGGGTACTGTTGGGACCCATAGTGGTCATTTCTTACTGTCATCTCACTGATTTTACTGATATGTTCGTACTCAGTCATATCCATGCATTCATATCATATCTCAGTTTCAGTTGTTATTTATTGATACATCGTATCATTGTTGTCGGGCTAGTTTCATGATATTGAGAGCCCGAGAGACTAGAGAGATTGATGATTGAGTGAGGCCGAGGGCCTAATGGTGAGGATGTTTATGGGATCAGGCTACACGCCGCAACATGTTTTACTGATTTATGACACGATTTGCTTGTTATAGCGCTTGGGCTGAAGGAGCCCCTCCAGAGTATGTACACACCCACAGCGAGCGCAGGTACCTATTGAGTGCGAGTGTCGAGTGCCGAGTACCGAGTGACGAGTGATTGGGAGGACTGAGTGACTGTGAGTACTGAGTGAATGTGAGGATTGAGTGACCGTGAGGACTGAGTGACTAGGAGGACTGAGTGAATTGATACTTTGAGGGTATGCAAATGGTTTTATCACTGAGTTTCATCGCATTTGATATGCACCCTTGACATACAAGCATAGTGATGCATTTTTTCTCATGTTGTACGGTATCATGTCATTCATGACTTCTCATACATATTGAATATAGGCACAGAGATTGTCACGACCCCAAACCCTAACTGGCTGTGATGGCGCTTATCGTGATACTAGGCTAGCCAATTCACTGTAAATAACATAATGATTTCCCATTTAATACATCAAATGTCCAAATTTTCATAATAATTTTGTTTCTTAAGCATTTAAAAACAATAAAAATGATTAGAAAATCTAAATACAGTCCCAACATCTGGAGTCAACTGTCATGAGCATCTAAGAGATGATACAGTCTAATACAAATCCTCTACTACGACAAGTCTGGGAAGTAAAGTAAGAATGACAGAGTAGGAGGGAGAAAGAGTAGGTTGCGGACGTCGAGCATCTACCTCACGATCTCCGAACAATGATCCAAATGGGATAGCTCAACTATCGCTCTGCCCCGGTACCTGAATCTGCACATAAAGGTGCAGGGAGTAACGTGAGTACGCCAACTTAGTAAGTAACCAAAGTATCTAGAAACATGAGTGTAGTGATGAGTGATGCGTGGCTAGAATTCATGATTTGAAGCATTATATACCTTGCATTTTATGTGCTTTAATGATAAAACATATACGTCGTATGTGCCTAATGGAGTTTATTTAATGTGTAGGTGAGTTGGAAATGGAAGCCGAGCTAAATGAGAGCATAAACGTCGGAAAATACGCGCAAGAGTCGAAAAGGAGCGACCCGGGACAAGCCTGGCGTTAGCCAGGCGTTTGACTCTTAAGGCCAGGGGGTGCCTGGCGTTACCCAGGCGTTACACCCCAAACGCCAGGGGGTGCCTGGCGTTACCCAGGCGTTACACCCCAAACGCTAGGGGGTGCCTGACGTTACCCGGGCATTACACCCCATACGCCAGGGGGTGCCTGGCGTTACACAGGCGTTACACCCCAAACTCCAGGGGGTGCCTGGCGTTATCCCCCAAACGCCAGGGTACCTGTTTCGGTGAAGTCCGAGTTTTAAAGGTTTTTAAGTGTTTCCAAGTGAGAATAGGAGTCTCTTACACGGTTAGGGTTTATCCCAACCATATAAATAGACCCAAGAACACATCTTGGAGGGGGGAGACGAATTTGGGAGCAAAATACACACACAAGATCATTGAAGGAGCAAGGATTATCAGTTTTCTTCATTTTATTCGAGTATTTTCAATTCATGCACACTTATGCAATTGTTTGACCATAGCATGAGTGGCTAAACACCCATTGTTCTGGGGTTGTGGTTTAGCCATGGATATTGTTATTCAACATTAATTTAACTTTGAATATAGTTTACTCAATATATGGTTGTTTCTTCAATTCTGTGTTTAATTGCTTAATTGTCTGGCCATCAATTAGGTTCTATATACTATCTATAGTATGCCTGGGAAAGCTGTATATAGATTAGAGAAGAATTGAAGAAAGTGCGATCTTAACCCTTCAGGGAGCGGATTTGTTGTTAGGATAGGAATATACCTAGTCACCGTGCTTAATTAAACATCGTAA
>ML414077.1:2931-19568 GCA_005239525.1 Nicotiana knightiana | reverse complement strand
TGTAGAAATCGATGTTCTTGCACTTCAATGGAATTTTCTTCTTGTATACTTTGATCCACGAAATTCCCCCTTTTATTGTGTTTTAGGAGTCTATTTAAAGGTTTAGGGTGAACCCTAACCGTGTAGGAGACTTCTATTTCAACCGGGAAACATTTAACTCGTCAAAACTCGGACTTGTGCGAAACTGGGGACCCCAGCCCAGTCTTTATGGGGCAAATGCCCCCCTAACGCCAGGGGGTGNGCAGCAAAAGGAAAAGCAAAAGTTGGAGAGCCTGTTGAGGCTATTGAGATTGAAGAGACTGGGTTGGACCTGGTCCAACAGGAGGAGAAACCTGCTCCAGGCGTGGCTGAGACACCAAAACCCATAAAGGCTAAGGCTTCTTCAAAGAAGTTAGCTAGAATGTCCGTCACACCAACAAGATCTGTTAAGAAGACCAGGGCCAAGCCAAAGAAAGTGAAAGTTGTTGAGGATGATGATGCAGACTGGAGTAGAGAGGAGGAGAAGGAAATTGGAGAGGTGACTAACAGAGTTACCATGTTTGTAAAAAGAACAATACTGAAGGGTAAGCTGGTGAAGGATTTTGAGGAGCCTGGAATGCAATATCTGATGGAAACTCTGGAGGTGCAAGGCTGGAAGGACCTGGTCCTTCGCATGGAAAACAGGCTGGCAAGAGCTGAGTTGGTAGAGTTTATGGGGAATGCCATTGTCAAGGAAGGCAGGGTCACTGCTGTGGTCAAAGGAATTGAAGTTTCCTTTGATGTTAAAGAACTGGGTGTTATTCTTAACATACCAACTGAGGGCTATGAGGACTACACAAGGCAGAGATGGCCTTGTCTAGATGGGATGGCCTCAGCAATCAACATCACCAGGTTCTTTAGTGATAGTGAGAAGGAGATTGAACCCACACCCGTTTACAAGAGTGAGATGAAGCCAGAGCATAAGCTACTCTTTAAGTTCGTCATCAAGTTCCTACTGCCTAGACAAGAAAGAAGGCACATGGCAAATTATATGGATCTTACTTTGATGGAATGTTTGTACAGGGGAAAGCAAATTAATTGGCCGACTTTCATCATCCAACTCTTTGACAGAGTGGTGAATGGAACCAAAGCACACGCAATTCCTTATGGCTTCATTCTGACAGTAGTGCTTGCACATTTTGGGGTTCCAGTAAAGAAGGCTGAGATGGCTACTACCAAAGACTATTTTGGGAAGAAAACTTTGCTTACATGTGACTACAATGTCAATGTTCCTGTGGATGAACCTGGTTCATCTAGGAAGCAACCAGTCAACAGCAAAGTTAGAACTATGGTGCAAGAAAACGAGATTAAGATATGGAGATCCTTCGTTTGAAGTCTTGTGTGATTGAGGTTGAAGCTGAGCGGGATGCTCTTAGAGCTGAATTAGCAAATGAGAAAGAAAAGAACGAGGGTGTTCTTTAGCAGATGCTGTCTCTCCTACAATCCAAGACCACTCTGCACCTTCCCATCCTTAGGCTTCTTAGAGCTTTCATAGCCCATCTTTAGACCAGTTATCAATTTTAATTCTTTTTACTCTTTTTTTGCTCATGGTTGGTTTGTTTTCATTTTTCTGTATGGTGGTTGATCATCGTTACTAATCAATGAATTTTGCTTTTAGTTATTGACTTGTCTCAATTTCTTAGTTAACTAACATTTATTGGCTTCTTGTGTTGATTAATCATGCTTTTCACCTGTAGTTGCCTCAATGGCCATGAGTAATAATTAATAAAACTGGTAAGTATATCAGTTTGCAAACTTTTCGATGATGCCAAAAGCGGGAAGATATGTGTTGTACTTGCTGAACTTTTCAAAATGTTTTTTAAAGTGATATTTATAACCTAATGAACCTGGATTCTATATGATTAATGCTTAAAACCATACAAAGTTGTTTGAAGTGTATACAGGATTAAGCATAGAGTTTGTCATCATCAAAAAGGGGGAATTTGTTGACCCATGTCACTGCATAGTTTTGAAGATTGACAAACGGCTGACCAGTTGAACCAGGTCCATCAGAGCACACATATTGAACTAAATAGCTGGCACATGAACCGTATATGCTTAGGAGATGTTTGTGAATATGAAATATCAATGAACCAAGAGATTGTCTCCTAATGCGAAAAGGTTGAGATTAATTGAAGTCGAATTCAGTAAGGAAAGTAACAAAAGAAAGGAAGTTGAGTTTGGTTCAAATTTGTTCACCCAGGTAGAGTTGGACTAGAATTGGAAGACAATCTCAACGACTGACTCTATAAATACTTGATGTATTTCTGCTGGAATTCTACACACACAAAAGCTGAAGTGAATCGAAGTCTGAAAGCAAAATTCCCAGAATTATTTTGCTAGCAGAATCATTGTGCGATGCAAAGGCTACAATTCAACTAGAAGAACCAGTTTCATCTGATTGATTATTGAGTCTAGTTGATTGTATTAGGAGTTTTTAATATTGTATCTTTCAGCTATCATAGAAGCAATTGTAATAGATACGTATTGTTCAAGTTAGGGTTAACTTGAGGTGTGTATAAATTAGCTAGGGGCTAGTTACTACAAAGGGATTAGAGTTAGTCCTAGGATTACAAAAGAGTTTATTTTGTAAGTCCGTTTGGCTCAGAGTTTTTAGTGAAGAGTTTGAGCAAATCCTACTGAGGAGTAGGTCGTGGTTTTTTCACCTTTTGAGCCAGGTGTTTTCTACGTAAAAATATCCGTGTTTTTACATTACTGCTTTATATTATTCCGCAACGGTAGAAGTTGGAACACCAAGAAGAACCAGGTTCTTCTACTGAGACAGCACTCGAAAATTGGGTACCACACAAAGTAACCTATCTTCTTGTGTGGTATTGAAGTCTAAAACAACATATGAGTCTAGGTTTTAACACATTAAACTGTTCATCAATAATACATAGGAGTATAGAGATATTCGCGTTTTCGCGAGACTACATAGACTGGTAGGTGACAAGTAGGTGTGTCACCTACTTGCTTAAATGAAGAGACCAAATAAATCCACAAAAAAGGGAAGATTGAGGGAGGCCAAGGGGCCCTCTAAGGGATGAATTAACTAATTTATTTCACTCATTTTTCAGACCAAGAAAATCAGATTAAACCCCTGCAACCCCTCCGCCAAAAATCCCACACAAACCCTAGGCGATTTCGGGCTATACAAAGTGATTCTAGCGCCTAAAACCCCGGACAACTTGCTAGTTTGCCTTTTCCCATCTTGTAGTTTTGTTGGGGGGACTGATTTTGGATGAAGAGGGACTAGGTTTCATGGGTTCTACTCAGTCCAAGGTAAATTTATGCTTCTCTTTTATTTTTCTAAGCTTCTACGAGTTATAGCTCGATCGTAAAGACTAGAACTTGCGAGTTTCGAAAGAGTAGTATGTTGTTTGTTGTTGCATCATTATTGGCTAGTTGTGAAATTATTTTTAAGTTGAATTCATGGATGGTTTATATTAGAAGAGGCTTAATTATGTATTGTTGGTTGTATGGCTTGATTTGAAAGAAAAGACAAGTCGGAAACATGTTTTAGTAATCTGAAAAATTAGTTTTGAGTTGCTGAACTTGTGGGACTCTTATAGGGTAGTTTTAAAGTTGTATTGTGGCTGAAAATTAGTAGGGATAATTGAATATGTGGCGGTTAATGTTGTAGATAAATTCTAAAAGGGAGAAGAGGTTTAAAACTATAGTGGTTTATTCACAAACCGAGCTTGCCGCTCGTTGTACTATTGTTTGAATTGTTGGAATTGTTCTTACGTAGTTGAGGGGCTGAATGGATAGGATTAATTGTTGATATTGTAGATGTTGTTGTTTGGTGCTGTTTTGAATTTGGGGAAGTGAGGAAATATAGGGGAAATGCTGCCCAATTCTCCATAAGAGAGCGACTAGCTTAAAAATGTGTTTTGTGTTCTTCCATGGTATTAACCAAAGTTCTAATACCTTGATGTAGGTTGAAGTACTGCGGGAAGTGTATATTGAGTTATTATCAACAAAGCTATGTTAAGGCTAATCCTTCCTTCTTTTGGCATGATCCAAGTAACTAAACACAAACGCAAACGTAATGTTATAAATGATTTTACTCTTAGTAGTTAAGGATGTCTAGGTTATTCATTCCTGTAAAATATAACCCATTGCATGTCTAAGTATGTTCCTAAGTCTCTATTGAGACATACAATAATGATGTTAATATTCATAATATAATGATATAAGCATCTTAATTTACCACTGAGCTGCGACTTATTGGCCAGCTATGCATCTTTATTTAACATCGAGCTATGGCCGATCAGGAAGTCATATATTTACCACTGAGCTACGCCCGGTCGGGCAGTTACTCAGTTATCACAAACCTACAGTTGGACGTGCAGTCATGTATTTACCATCGCGCTATGGCTGGTCGGGCAGTTACCACTGATCAATTGGGATGTCATGTTACGATATGGATAATAGTCACAAAGAGAGGCGTAAAATATATAAGTATAATTAGTATGCATATCATGGCCATCAGCGGAACTTCAGAGGTTCAGGTTTATTCTTATATCTCTCTCATTGATGTTGATCTATTGTTATATTTTAGTACTACCTTACATACTTGGTACATTATTCGTAGTGACATACTTTTTATTGTGGATGCTTCTGCAGGTGTGGTAATCTACTTGACGAGCTTTCATAATAGAAGAGGTTAGCATTCAACAAAGGATCGGTAAGACTCCACTTCATTCGGAGTGTAGCCGAGTCTATAAGTCATCGTGTCAGAGTTTTGCTACAGATTTATGGGTAGTCTGGGGACCATTATGACATTGTTTCGATGTCAAATACTCTTAGATGCTTTGTAGACACAGCCTCATGATGTACAATATGTTAGATGCCTTGACGACCCGTGTGTATTCATGTTTTGAGTACGATGGCTTGCTGATACAATGTTTGCCTACTTATAGTTATACATTACGAGTTTTGGCTATGTTGGCCCATGATAGCTACAGAAAGAATGAGTTCATCCAAGTTGGCCTATGTATGTTCTAGTTTTCATCGAATGATCATGAGTTACAGAGTAGTTCTCTCGGGCTAGTACGTCACCTGGTGCCACCCACGCCTCCCGAGGTTTAAGGCATGACAAAGTGGTATCAGAGCAGGTCGTGTCCTAGGGACTCTAAAAAATCGCGTCTTGTAAAGTCTCACTTATGGGTGTGTTGCGTGCCACACTTATAATTGAGAGACTACATGTTATTTAGGAAATGTTACCCTTCTTTTTTTTACGAATTGTGCCATAGAGCTGAGTCATAAGAAGTTAGTATAAAGCTTCCACCGAATTATGTATGCACTAGAGGTGCAAGTATTATAGTTGAGCTTTAGGGTGTGGATGTAAAAAGTGAGTGAGGAGGTAATAAAAATAGGTGAGGCCTCGAGATTAAGCCTATTAAAACAAGAGAGTTGATGGTTTCCATAAGTTATATAAATCATATTATAGCCCGAATGAACTCGGACGAGCTTAAGAATAGGAGCATTTAGAAGAGATGGAATGCTGACCTGGTAGCATAATAGGAGTATAATTGTGATAAACGATAAGAGGATGACGTTTAGTAATATAGCCTTCGATTGTAATAATGATTCATCGAGAAAGGATTTTGTGAATTCCACGGGATTAGAAGACCTCCCATAATATGAATCATGTTGAGATGCTATGAAATACAGTTATTGAAGTAGAGTATCGTCCCTAAGGTGGATCAGGAAAATAACCTCAGATCTTTGCCGATGAGACGTGATCCCTAGTGACAAGTAAGAAGTTTCAAGTTTTCACGTGTGGATTAAAGATCAACAATAAGGTGAATCAATAATACATGGGTAAAAGTTTCGAGGCCTTTGGATTTATTCGTAGAACGGTTTCCTAGATGGAAAATACATTATTAAAGTATTCATAAGAGATGTGGTTATGAGACTGATAAGCTCATCATCCAACATTCAAGGACGAATGTTCCAAAGGAGGGAATGATGTTACACACCATATTTTCATACGTAAAAACTTGTCGTAAGTCAGTTGATGTAAGCTCGAAATGAGATACTCTTTGAAAGTTTATAAAGTAAGTTAGCATGTTACCTTGGAGGTTACAAATATTTAAGATTATGAACTGCAATTACCTAGAGGGTTGGAAGGTTTAGCAGCTAAATGAATCAAGTAAAATAAGTTTCGTCGAAAGTGAACAATTTGAGAATGTTATAACCCGTACTTCTGGGGTGAGATTAGGGTTCTTACCATGATAAAAAGGTGATTTTATGAGGTGTTTTAGTTTTATTATATTCGTGGGTGAAGTTTTTAAGTCAAGCGAGTTATGAAAAAAAGTCGACGAAAGTTGTCACAAGTTACGGTCATAAATTTAACTAAATTTTGTGTCTAATGTCACTATTCTTTTCTCCCAATATACTTTGAGTTACGGGGTAATTCAAACACCAAACTAAATCTCTACGAGTCTCGTTTCCAACACATTAAATATTTCATAAATAAAATATTGGAGTATAGAGATATTCACGTTTTTGCGAGACCGCGCAGACTAGTAGGTATGTCACCTACTTGTTTGAATGAAGGGACCAAATAAATCCCCCAAAAAGAGCAGATTGAGGGCGTCCAAAGGGCCTTTGAAGGGATGAATTAACTAATTTATTTCACTCATTTTTCATACCAATAACATCAGATTGAACCCCTGCAACTCCTCCCCCAAAAATCCCACACAAACCCTAGGCAATTTCGGGTGATACGAAGCGATTCTAGTGACGGAAAATCCGGACAACTTGCTAGTTTCTCTTTTCCCATCTTGTAACTGCGTTGGGGGACTGATCTTGGATGAAGAGGTACTAGGTTTCGTGGGTTATACTCATTCCAAGGTAATTTTATGCTTCTCTTTTCTTTATCTAAGCCTCTACGAATTGTAGCTCGATCATAAAGACTAGAACTTGCGAGTTTCGAAAGAGTAGTATGTTGTTTGTTGTTGCGTTACTGTTGGCTGGTTATGAACTTATTTTTAAGTTGAATTCATGGATTTTTTATATGAGAAGAGTCTTAATTATGTACTATTGATTTTGTTGCTCGATTTGAAAGAAAAGACAAGTCGAATACATGTTTTAGTTATCTGAAAACCCAGTTTTGAGTTGCTGAACTTATGGGACTGTTATAGGATAGTTTTAAATTTGTATTGTGTCTGAAGATTATTAGGTATTATTGACTATTTTTTGGTTAATGTTATAGATAAATTCTAAAAGGGAGAAGAGGTTTACAACTATAGTAGTTTAGTCACAAGTCGAGCTTGCCGCTCGTTGTACTATTGTTTGAATTGTTGGAATTGTTCTTCCATTGTTGAGGGGATAAATGGATAGGATAGCTTGTTAATATTGTTGATGTTTATGTTTGGTGCTGTTTTGAATTCGGGGAAGTGAGGGAATATAGGGGAGGTGCTGCCCAATTCTCCATAAGAGAGCTACTAGCTTAGAAATGTGCTTTGAGTTCTTCCATGGTATTAACCATAGTTCTAATACCTTGATGTAGTTTAAAGTACTACGGGAAGTGTATATTGAGTTGTTATCAACAAAGGTATGTTAAGACTAATCCTTCCTTCTTTTGTCATGATCCAAGTAACGAAACGTAAATGTAAACATAATGTTATTCCATAAATGGTTTTACTCTTTGTAATTAAGTGTAACGATCCAGCCATTCATTTTGTCTATCGTAGCCTCGTTCCCCTATTTATTGCCTCTTCTATGTTCATTTGTGTTTATGTGACTTACCGTTATGGATTTGTATTGGTTTTGGAGAAGTTTCAAAATGACTTGGGATACTTAGTTCCAAGGTTGAGAGATTAAATCATAAGAGTTGATCGGAGTTTGACTTATGTGTGGACGACTCCGGAATAGAGTTTTGATGGTTCCAATAGCTTTGTATGGTAATTTTGGACTAAGGCTTATGTACAGATGTTGATATGGAGGTCTGTAGGTTGGTTTGAGGTTTTTTAGTTAAAGTTGGAAATTTGAAGGTTTGGAAGGTTGAGAGGTTTGACCGAGAGTTGACTGTATTGATAACGGGTTTGGATTTTAGTTACGGGAGTTGGAATAGGTCTGTTTTGTTATTTGGTACTTTCATGAAAAATTTAAGATCATTCGAGGTTGATTTGATATGGTTCGGCGTGAGTTTAAGAAGTTGGAAGTTCGTTAGTTTCATTAGGCTTGAATTGGTGTGAGGCAAGTGATTTTGATGTTGTTAGATGTGATTTGAGGTTTCGAGTAAGTTTGTATTGTGATTTAGGACTTGTTGGTATGTCTGGTTGGGGTCCTGAGAGCCTCGGGGAAGTTTTGGATTGAATTCGGGTCAACTATGGACTTAGCGAATTATGCTGAAGGTTTCAGGTTCTGGTGCGATCGCACCTGTGAAGGATTTGGCCGCATGTGAAAGTCCACAGAAGTGGTATGTCGATAGCAGGTGCATATGAAGGCTGAGCTAGCCAGAGTCTGCAGATGTGGATGGGTATTAGTAGACGATTGGTGGTCACAGAAGCGGGTTAGGCTGGACTTGTGGAGGAGTGAAAATGCGAGGGATTTCCCCATCTTCTAGCCTGCAGATGCAGACGTGTGAGCGCAGAAGGAGAATTTGGACGGAGGCTGGTTGTCCGCAGATGCGGATGGTTTGTCACAGAAGCGGTTCCACAGGTGCAGACTAGGGACCGCAGGTGCATGAAGGACTTAAGCGATTTCCACAGAAGCAGAGCTTTGACCGCAAAGCAGCATCACTGGTGCTACTATATTGACCGCAGATGTGAGAATCGCTGGGAAGAACATAAAAAGAGAGTGTTTGGTCATTTTTCTCATTTTGGAATTTTGGAGCTCGGTTGGAGGCGATTTTTGAGAGGCTTTTGCTAAAATTGAAGAGGTGAGTAAAGATTATTCAATTTCGTTGTTAGATATTGATTATCCATTGATTATCACACCTCGTTTATGTAAATTCGATGTGAAATCTGGGGATTTTAGGCTATGGTATAAAAGAGTGAGATTTGGTGATTTGAGGGTCGGTTTGTGAATGGATTAGATGAATTAGTATGGTTAGACTCGTAATTGAATGAGTGTTCGAAATTAGTGGATTTTGTCGTGTTCTAGGGTGCGGGCTCTAGGTTTGTATATTGGATTGACTTTGCATATTTGATTCAAGACTTTAGCTTTATCATTTTGAATTGTTTCCCACAACTATTATTGATGGTATTAAGTTGCTTTGGCTAGATTCGAGTCGCTCGCAGGCCGATTCGCGTGGCAAGGGATTTTTGGAGTATTGATTCGTGCTCTTTGAGGTAAGTAACATATCTAAATTTGGATTTGAGGGTATTTAACTCGAGAACTACGTTATATGAAAGGTATTTAGGTGACGTACGCCCTAGGTGAGGGGTGTGGGTATGTGCACCGGTTTGTTCATTGTTTGAGGTTGCTTTTAGACAATTATAGGATTGGTCGACTATCATGCCTCGTTATATCCGTGTTTCTAAAGTTGTATTGTTATTTCAGTTCTGATTCATGTCAGAAACCATGTCTAGTCTATGTAGTATTTACCTGATACTTGATAGAGCTATTCTTGTTGTTTCTGAGATATTTGCCTTATTTGCACACATGTTCTCAGTCATGATGCTGCATCCGTGTTTAATATATCTATCTCAGTACTTTCTTATTTGATTCCTCACATGTTATTGATGCCTCATATGTGTAACACCGGTGAATTGAATACTGTGAGATGTGGTTAACTGAGACTTGATTAATTGATGACTGAGCTTGGGCCATAGAGCCGGATTGATATTGATTTTGAGGTAACGCGTACGCCAGGCTCATATCGAGCTATGTGTTATTAATTTGGGGCGATGCGTGCACCAGGCCTCACTATTGGGCTATATGATTTTGATTAGTGCTTGGGCAGGATCCTCCCCTCTAAAGTCTGACATGCCTACAGTGGGCGCATCCATAATGTTTTATATACGTGCTTGATGATGGACAGAGATATCAGGAACCCGTATAGTACTAAGTGTGATTATTCTTGATGGATCCACTGTGTTAATATTGATTTTACATGTATATTTGACATGTAGGCATATAGATGAACTTTCCTTATTCTAACTAGCAAATAAAATGTTTCATCCATGTTGGGATTTAACTGTCATAAATGGAAAGCATGCCCAAATTCCTGATATTTGAACGAGCTAAACATGATATTATTGATCTACATTCTTACAATGATTTCCTTTATAACCTGAGGTGTTATTAGTTATTAACATTGATCAGTGACTATTTTCTTTTGAGCTCGTCACTACTTTCAACCCAAGGTTAGATTTGCTACTTATTGAGTACAGGGGGTCGGTTGTACTCATACTAACTCTGCACTTCGTGTGAAGATCCAGGTACTTCAAAGACGAGGTGATCTCTAGAGTTCTGTTACTACCTACTTTTGGGAGTCAATGAGGTAGCTGTTATACGGTCTGCAGACCTTGATGTTCTCTTTCCTTATTTATATTTTTAATGTTCTACTATTCACAAAGTTGTATTAGAGGATTTGGATTTATTTTGATATTCAGTAGTGCTTATATACTTGTTGACAGTGGATCATTGGGATGGTGGTAGTCGTATTCCAATTGTTTTCATAAGTTGTTTCATGATATTTTCTGTTATTGAGTTATTAAACCATGTTCATTCGAGTTCATAGCTATAATGTGACTGTTGGCTTGCCTAGCAAGTAGTGTTGGGCATCATCGCGGATCCGGTGGGAGTTGGGTCGTGACAAGTTAGTATCAGAGGACTAGGTTGCTTAGGTCTAATGAGTAATGAGCAAGTTTAGTAGAGTCTTGTGAATCGGTACGGAGGCGTCTGTACTTATCCTCAAGAGGCTATCGAACTATTATGAAATTCACTTTCTTGCATTCTTGTCGTGCGAAGTTATTATTTTTGAAGTTTGAACCTCGACTCTTATATTCTCTCACATATGGTCAGAACATGTGCAACCGGATCAGGCGGATGGCTACTAGTACCATCTGTTAGGGCCACGAGAGGCCGGGGCTGGGGTAGAGGCCGAGGTCGGGCTCATACTACAGCTAGAGGAGCACATGTGAAGCCACCAGTTGCTCCAGCTGAGGAGCATTTTGACTGTGTGCACGAGCCTGGCTCAGGCAATTTTGATTCAATTTGCACCGGCTACCTCACAGGCTGGAGGAGGTTCCCAGACTCTTGCTGTCTGTACTCTAGAGCAGCTAGCTCAGAGTCTTCAATCACCAGGGATGTTATAAGCTCAACCAATTGTTGTTGCTCAGGCCGAGGTTGGTCCACCTTTGACCGATGAGGAGAAGAACAGGTTGGAGCGGTTTGAGAGTCTTAAACCGCCAGAGTTCAACGAAGGAAAATTAGAGGATGCTCAGGATCTTCTAGACAGGTATTAGCAAATGTTTCGGACAACGGGTATTTTGGAGACCAATGGAGTTACTTTACCACTTTTTAGTTGACTTGGGAAGCCTACAGACGATGACAGGCTTATGATATAGCAGGCCAGTTGGCACAACGCCACTTACATGGAATGTGTTCTCAGTTCTGTTCTTAGAGAAGTTTGTCCCATAGACTCGCAGAGAAGAGCTGCGTAATGATTTTGAGTAGCTATGCTAGGGGGATATGACTATGACTCAGTACGATATGAGATCCGCGGATCTGGTCCGTCATGCTATATGGTTGGTTCCTACTGGGAGAGAGGATTAGGAGGTTCATTGATGGACTCAACTATGGTCTATGTTACAATCTAGCTCGAGAGGCCGAGATAGATGCTAGGTTTGACCAGGTGGTTGAGATTGCAAGGCGCTTGGAGTAGGTTCGCAGGCTTGAGCATGAGGAGCGAAAGGGCTAGAGGCCCCGTAGTTCAGGAGGATTCAGTGGTACCTCATTTGGAGGTTAGTCAGATCACAACAGAGGTCGTCCTTTTAGCCCACTTTGATGTCTTGTCAGGTTCATCGTGGTGCATCAGCTAGCCATGGTTCATACAACACTCACCCGGTTCAGTCATCTTTCAATGCACTCCTAATTTAAAGCGTATAATGTTCTCCATCAGTTCAGGGTTTGTTAGTACCGGGTTCTTCCAGTTGTTATTCTAATTCTTGAGGTCCGGTTCAGGCCCCACAGTCATTTTCGTCTCGAGGTTAATACAATTATGCAGAGTTGGAGCATGTGAGGAAGTATTGTCCCCGTTATAACAAAGTTCCAGTGTAGCAGGGACACTAGTCTATGAATCCTGCACAAAATACTACACCACCCGCCCAGCCAGCTCGATGTGAAAGTCGTGCAGGTCGAGGTCACCCTAGATGGGGAGGTCATTCAGGTGGTGGTCAAGCTCATTTCTATTCATTTCCCGCCAGACCAGAGGCAGTTGCTTCCAATGCTATGATCACATCTATTGTTTTAGTGTGCCACATGATGCTTCAGTATTATTTGATCCTGGTTCAACTTATTCATATGTATGATCATACTTTGCTCGTTATTTGGATATGCCTCGTGATTCTTTAGCTATGCTTGTTCATGTATCTACACCGGTGGGTGATTCTATTGTTGTGGGCCATGTATATCGGTCGTGTGTGGTGTCAATTATGGATATGAGACGAGAGTTGATATTTTATTGCTTAGCATGGTTGATTTAGACGTGATTTTGGGCATGGATTGGTTGTCTCCATATCATTCCATCCATGATTGTCATGCTAAGACCATGACATTGGCGAGCCGAGGGTGCCGAGGTTAGAGTGGAGAGGCTCCCCAGATTATGTTCCTAGTAGAGTGATTTCACATTTGAAGGCTCAACAGATGGTTGAGAAGAGATGTTTGGCATACTTGGCATTCATGAGGGATCTCAGTACTGATACTCATATCGTTGAGTCAGTTCCGGTAGTGAGAGATTTCCCAGATGCATTTACAACGCTAGGTGACGGGCACCAATGTATTCAAGATTTGAGGTGGCTTTTAGACTATTATGGGATTGGTTGACTCTCATGCCTTGTTATATCCATGTTTCTTAACCTGTATGTTTATTTGAGTTTTGATTCATGTTAGAAACCATGTCTAGGCTATGTACTATTTTCCTGAGACTCGATAGAGCTATTCTATTTCTGAAATATTTGCCTTATTTTCACACATGTTCTCAGTCATGATGCTACACCCGTGTTTGATATATCTATCTTAATACTTTCTTATTTGAATCCTTACATGTTGATTGATTCCACATATGTGTAACATCATTGATAAGTATTGTGAGATGTGGTTAACTGAGACTTGATTAAGTGATGACTGAGCTTGGGCCATAGAGCAAGTTTGGTATTGATTTTGAGGTGACGTGTATGCAGGATCATATCCAGCTAAGTGTTATTGATTTGGGCGACGCGTGCACCAGGACTCACTACTAGGCTATATGATGTTGATTAGAATTTGGGCAGGATACGCCCCTCTAAAGTCTGACATGGCAGTAGTGGGCGCATGCACAATGTTTTATATGTGTGCTTGATGATGGGCAGATATGTCAGGCACCCGTGCAGTGCTAAGTGTGATTATTCTTGATGGATCCATTGTATTATTTTTGATTTGATATATAGGAATAGAGATATACTTTATTCATACTAACTGGTAAATGAAATATTTTATCCATGTTGGGATTTAACTATCATAATTGGAAAGCATGCCTAAATTCCTGATATATGAATGACTTGAACATGATATTATTGATCTACATGCTTACACTACTTTCCTTTATATCCTAAGCTATTATTAGTTATTAACATTGATCACTGATTGTTTTCTTCTGAGCTCTTCACTGCTCTCAACCCAAGGTTAGTTTTATTACTTATTGAGTATATGGTTTCAGTTGTACTCATACTATACTCTGCACTTTGTGTGCAGATCCTTTACTTCTGGACGAGGTGATCTCTAGAGTTCTATTGCTACCACTTTTTGGGAGACTACGATGTAGATGATATACCATCTGCAGACATTGAAGTTATCTTTCCTTATTTCTATTTTTATTGTTCTACTATTCAGACAATTGTATCAGAGGATTTGGCTTGTGTTTTGATATTCAATATTGCTCATATACTCATTGACACCAAATCATTGGAATGGTGGTAGTAGTATTCTAACTATTTTCATCAGTTATTTCATGATATTTTCTATTATTGAGTAACAGAGGATTTGGCTTGTATTTTGATATTCAATATTGCTTATATACTCGTTAACACCAAATCATTAGAATGGTGGTAGTAGTATTCTAGCTATTTTCATCAGTTATTTCATGATATTTTCTGTTATTGAGTTATTAAACCATGTTCATTTGAGTTCATAGCTATTATGTGAATGTTGGCTTGCCTAGCAAGTAGTATTAGGCATCGCCGCGGCTCCGGTAGGAGTTGAGTCGTGACATTAAGTATGTCTACGTTATTCATTCATGTAAAATGTAATTCAAACCATGTCTAAGTATGTTTATAAGCCTCTATTGAGGCATACGATAAAGATGTTAATGTTCATAATATAATATTATATGCATTTTAATTTACCACCGAGTTATGATCAGTTGGACAGTTATGCATATTTATTTACCATCGAGCTACAGCTGGTCGGGCAATCATGCATTTACCATCGAGCTATGGCCGGTTGGGCAGTTACTCATTTATCATCAAGCTACGGTCAGTCGTGTAGTCATGTATTTACCAACGGCTATGGCCGATCGGGTAGTTACCACAGATCACTTGTGCAGTCAATTTGCGATATGGATAATAGTCCTAAAGAGAGGCATCAAATATATAATGATAATTATTATGCATATCATGGACCTCAGTGGCACTTCGGAGGTTCAAGTTGATTCTAATATCTCTCTCATTGATGTTGACTTATTGTTATATTTTAATTCTGCCTTACATACTCGGTACATTATTCGAACTGACATCCTTTTTTTGTGGATGCTGCATACATGCTTGGAGGTGTAGGTAATCAGCTTGACAATACCTCATAGTAGATGAGGTTAGCATTCAACGAAGGATTGGTAAGACTCCACTTCATTTGGAGTGCAACCGAGTCTATGAGTTATCATGTTATAGTTTTTTCTACAGACTTACGGGTAGGTTGGGGACCTGTCCTTATAATGTTTCGATGTCAAATATTCTTAGAGGCTTTGTAGAAACATGTTCATTATGTACAGTATGTTAGAGGCCTTGACGGCCCGTGTGTATTCATGTTTTGAGTACAATGGCTCGTTGATACAACATTTTCCCACTTATACTTATATATTATGAATTGTGGCCATGTTTGCCAAGTTGGACTATGTATGTTCTATTTTTCGTCAAACGATCATGAGTTACAGAGTGGTTATCTCGGGCCACGGTGCTGGGTGTCCCCAGGTTTGGGGCATGACACGGACTCAGATAATAATCTTGTGAGTGCAGGCAATTGATATGTGCTCGGTGAGGGGCTTATGCCTGACATCCGTACAATGCTGAGTCTGTGTGTGTATGTGTGTGTGCATATGATGATTCACGGGCATTTTTCCAGGAAACATGAGTGTGCTGAGAGTATGATTGAGGGGTACTTGTTCCGGGCACTTTGAATATGTTGAGATTTTATACTTGATGATTAAATTGTGATATTGTTGATTTTAGCATGTATACTTGTCATTCAGGATAATATTGTATTTTCCTCATGCTAATTGGTACATGATGTCTCTATTGATGTTTAGAGCTTGGAATCGCAGTTAAATTTGATAAATCGTGTTTAGGAGATTTATGTGAAAAAATTGATCTTGGTTGATGTACTTGAAAAGTATGCTGATTTGTTCTCTTAATGTGATAATGTTAAACCTGACTTTACTTGAGTTATTTTTCTTTTGCCATTATCATGATGTTATTGTCATCATATTTGATGTTGGCTTTCCAAGAAAGCGGTGTTAGGCGCCATCACGATCCCAGAGGAATTTTGGATCATGGCAAGTTGGTATCAGATCACTAGGTTGCCTAGGTATCAGGACATTTGAGCAAGTTTAGTAGAGTCATGTGGATCGGTACTTATCTTCGAGAGTTTGTAGGGATGTTAGGAAAATATCTCTTTCATTCATTCTTTGTCGTGCAGATTTGGTTATCCCAAATTTTGAATCTTTGATTTTCTATTCTCTCATAGATGGTGAAGATACGTTCTTCCGATACAGTTGAGCAGGCACCAGTACCCCATGCCAGGGTCGCGAGAGGCCAGGGCCGAGGCAGAGGCATGGTGGAGCACGTGCTACAACTAGGGGCCCTACTCGAGCAGCTACTATGGAGCCACCACTAGCTGCTGTTTGAGGAGCAGATTCCTAATTATGTTGAGCTGGTGAGGCCAGCTCAGATTCCCCAGGGTTTACTTGCTACACCAGTTGTCTAGGACACTTTGGTCTGTATGGTTGGTTTGTTCGAGAGTTTGGCTCGGGCCGGAACATTTCCTACTACACCAATTACTTCCCAAGAAGTGGGTGTAGCACAAACTCCGGCTACTTGTACCCCGGAGTAGATGGACTATGGTTATTAACCCCCCCCCCCCCCCCCGGGGGCCACCCGCCTTCTTTTTTTCACCACATTATTGTTTTA
>ML414076.1:91267-177725 GCA_005239525.1 Nicotiana knightiana | reverse complement strand
ACCGGTGACTTGGGACACCAAATAAACTATTCCAAGTGGCGACTCTAATAAAAAATAAAATATACCCATTTCGAATAATGTCACTTTAAGTGGAAAAACTCCCATACCCCTTTGGGGCGTAAAAAAAAAGGAGGTGTGACAATAATGGTTCACTATTGACATTAATGCTCATAATGATTCAGTCATAAAAAGGAAGAGACGTTATATTTGTCAAATCCTATACAAGGGAAGAGAATTTCACTTGTAAAGACACGTTCTGATTATTATTGGAATATAACTGCTTTCTTTTGCTTTCAATCGATTACTTATTGCATTTCTTATATTTATTTATTTTCTTATAATTGAGAGAGTACGGAATTTCCTCGTTATCAGTAACCCGAGTTTTTCTAAAAATAGGCTTTGACTTAGAATCTTATTTTTTGGTTAAATAATATTGTTGATGGGTGACACATGAAACCATGACAAATAATACAGTCTACCGAAACATTATATTCATCAAATAATACAATACATTATGAAACAACATATAACAACAATCCAAACAAGCTATAAGCACTAAGCAGATCATGCCGCTATTAAAAATTAACGAAGAAAATCTTGCAGTCTAAACCTAATACTAATAAGATACTCTACGAAATATGAAAGGAAATTTTTCTTTCTGCATTTGATTTTCCACAATTTAATAACCAAACTTTAAGTCTAGTCAATATAACTTTATCATGAATTCTTTCTTTACAACATATATAAAATATAGTCAAATTATGACCCACATTTTAAACAAATATTAAATAAATTTATATAATTAATTTAATGCTAAATAATTTGTGTGCTGATCTCAAATACCTAGGCGTCCCAAATAATTTGGCTGCGTCATCACTTTATTTTTTGTTTTTGGGTATAATAAAGCATGAGGTTAGGGTTACACTAAAAAAAACAAATAGTTTGTAGTCTATTTAGTACTACACAGTTTAGTATCTTATAATATATAATGTGCAAATTTCAGTTTTATTTACGCATATCGGTGCGATAATATAAAAAATCTTACGATTTAATCTCAACTAAAAAAAAACATAAAATAGAACGAGAAAAAAAAAGGAAAAAAAAAGACACTATTCCCCCTGCAGAGATCTACTACTCAAGATCATCACAAGCACTTGTTACAAGTTACTGGACCCAGGCACGGACGTATGTAGCGTATATGTGACGAGTTTAATTGAACTCATAACTTTTAACGTGGAGTATAAATTTATGTGTAAAATCTATTAAAATTGTAACAAATAGTAAATTTGAACTCATAGCTTTAAAAATATAATTAGTTTAATGCTAAATATCATAAAAGTTAAACGCACAGAATTTAAATCCTGGATCCGCCTCTAAACCGCGAGAAAAATTCAAAAGGTTTAGACAGAGAATAGATCTCTGGATTAGAAATCACATGAATTGGATTTATAAAATTAGAATCTTTAAGGGTATCACATAATATATGTATACATTTTTGCATCATTTTGTTTTGGCAAATTGATTAGAATAATTTTGGATTCGGAATCTTGTTTTGGTGAGAGTGTGAGTGGTAGGCACCTAAGGGTGTCAATAACTAACGAAGTAGGTATAAATGTCGCAAAATCAGGCTCCAAATCCCATCACAGAACAACAAAAATTAGGTAATTTCTTTATATTTATCTAAATTTTAGTGGGTATAATTATTTTATATATGTGTTGTTAAGAAATAGCAAGTATTAATAAAATAGTAATAGCACAAACATGCTAGCCCGAACACCTATCATTATTAGTAAAAAGAAAAGGAGTGTAAGGGGTCTGGTTGGATGTATTAGGGAAATATAATACATATATTAGCTTCGGTATTATTAATTTCTTGTTTGATAGTATTTTTTAATTTATGTATAACTAATACATATATTAGTTATATACAACTTATTTGATATTATCCTATATATAACTAATACATAGCAAATCACAGCGATACACATGTACACACCTCTAGGCAACGCATGTTACGTTTAATACTCCAACATCCAAACCAAACAGTGAACATTAATTACTAAAGCACTTTATTCAGTATTATTCTTATGCGTCCCAGATAGACCATGCAACTCTAATCTTATTTTGTTCTATTAGTAGGCGTTTGGACATAAGAATTGTAAAATTTGAAAAAATGGTGAAATTTTTTTTCAAGTGAAAATGGTATTTGAAATTTAGAGTCGTGTTTAGACATAAATTTTAGTTCAGGTTGTTTTTGAAGTTTTATGAGTGATTTGAGTGAAAATTTTGAAAAATAACTTTTTGCAGTTTTTCAAATTGCTGAAAAGTTTCAAAATGCATCTTCAAGTAAAAATTAAAAATTTATGAATAAATACTGATTTAAAAAAAAGTGATTTTTTTTAAAAAAAATCTTCCATCAATTTTATGTCCAAACGGGCACTTAGTTACGCCAAAAGTAAACAATTTTTAGCAACCTTACTTTGATAGACCAAACGCTTAAAAAAGAGAGAGAGAGAGAGAATCAGAGGTAACTGTGGCTTGGAGTAATATATGGAAAATCACTTTTTAATTTGCAGCATACGAGTAAGAAATACTCTTTTTTGCATTCAAAAATCAGAAATTAGTTCATAAAATTAGATACTATTAAAGTAGTGGAATAGGACGTTATTTTTTTTTTTTTTTGTCAACAAAGATGCGTACTTCGTATATTAATGAACATTACAAGGAGCAAAATTTGATACAGTGTTACAAAATAGAGGGAGGTCACTGATATCAAATTGTACTGGAGTGCCATAGTTACTATTACAACAGTTGGACAACATATTTAAACAAAACGAGGGATGTTCCACCTTCATGATCGGTTGTTGTGCGCTGGTGAAGTGTTCCCCGTTGGTCTTCTGTCAACTCGTGCATTACAAAAGGAGGTGGTTCCAAAGTATGAAGATGTAAGGTGATAGGGGATCCCCTTGACGAATACCTCTTGAAGGTGAGAAGAAAGAGGTTGGGTTATTAATTAAAATGGAGACGGAAGAAGTGGTTATGCATGACATTATTAGTTTAATAAGCTTGAATGGGAAGTTGAAGTAGTGTAGCGTGTCATGGATAAAGTCCCATTCAAGTTTATCAAAAGTTTTTTCTAGGTCCAATTTGAGTAAACAAGAAGCCTGAGGACCTTTTTTTTTTCTCCTGAAATTGTGCATAATCTCTTGTACTATAATGGCATTATCAGTGGCTCTTCGATGGGGTAAGAAAGTTGATTGTTCCGGGCTAATAAGATTGATTAAGAAAGGTTTGATTCGTTGGGCTATAATTTTGGTAATTAATTTGTAAAGGGTGTTACATAGACTAATTGGTCGATATTGGGTAATGCGTGTAGGTTGTTTTGTTTTAGGTATGAGACATAAATAAGTTTTATTAATTTCTGGTGGAATTTGTTGTGTGGTAAAGACCTCCTCGCAAAAGGATATGATTGAGGATTCCACTTGAGGCCAGTAATTCTGAAAAAAGTATGGATGTAATCCATCAGGTCCCGGTGCCTTAAAGAGTTGGAAAGACGTAAGAGCATTATTGATTTCTATTTGTGTGATTGGGGAGTCCAGTTTTGAGTAATCATTTGTGTTGATAGAAGTGTGTTTTGACTTAGAGTATATGTGGTGGGTGACTAGTAGTGAATAATGTGTGATAGTAGTCTTCTATTGAAGCATTTATCTTCTTTTGATCTAATATCCAATTACCTACTGAGTCTTTGAGAACAGTAATACAGTTACGCCTACGCCGTTGTAGTGTAGTTAAGTGAAAAAATTTTGTGTTGGCATCACCATGTTGTAGCCAAGTTATCCGTGATTTTAATTTTCAAAAATCTGCTTCAAGTTGTAGAATATCATTAAATTGAGTAACTAGGTCCTTTTCTAAGTTTTGTAGGATTTGGCTAGTGTTATATTTGGGTGAACTTTGGATCCCTTGTAGTCGTGCTAGTAGAATTTTTTTCTTTTGAAATATGTTACCAAAGGCGGTTCTATTCCAATCCTGGATATGATTGGTAAAATCTTTAATAGCTTGAAGGGTATATTTATTAGGAGTCCAGTTTTAAGCAATTATGGAAGGGAATTGTGGATGAGTTGTCCAAATTGTTTCAAACCGGAAAATTTTATCATGAGGAGCTTTATGTTTTTTTAGATTAAGTAACAAAGGGATATGATCTGAGTATGTTCTTGGCAAGTGGTGCACTGAGACTTCAGGGTAGATTTTTAGCCATTCATAGTTTGCTAAGCATCTATCTAATCGTTCTAAAATTCGATTTGATAGTTTCCAATTATTAGACTATGTATAACGACTACCCGTATACCCTAGGTCCACTAAAATACAGTAATTAAGGCATTGGATAAAATGATCAGTTCGTTTATTATTGATCTGTAAGCCACCATATTTTTTATTAGATCTAGTAATTTCATTAAAATCACCTCCTATTAACCAAGGTAATCTAATTTGATCATGTAAAGTACGTAAATTTTCCCATAGAACAGCACGTGTATGAAAATTATTTTTTGCATAAACAATTGATAGTAACCAAGTGTTAGGGTTAGGGTATACCTGAACAATGGAGTGTATTTCTTGCCTTGTGGCAGCGACTTGATCAAGTTTGATTTCATCCTCCCTCCAAAGTAAGGCTATTCCTCCGAAAGTTCCTTCAGCAGGTGATTGATCCAAATGTGAGAACCCAAAGTCAGACTTGAGATGTTCATGATCTTGCATGCGAGTTTCCAATAAAGCCACTAGATATAGTTTGTGGTAGTTGAGCATGGAATGAAAATTCCTTTTTAACTCCGGTGATTGAGCTCCTCTACAGTTCCATATGACAAACAACATGGATTGATTATTGAGTGGTCTTGGTGGAGTCTCACTCTCCATTGTTGAGGATTTGTTCATCAGTGCTGGGATTAACACGATTGCAAACTTGACCACCTCTGGGTTTCTTGTTGGACGTATGTTTAGTGAAACACTTTGTAGCTCGGGTGGATAAGTGATTATCACTTTTCTTTCGTACTGTTCTTTGAGAATGTATGTTTTGTTCCTATTGAGATAACTCAGGATGGTAAGTGTTTCTCGTATCTCTACCATAGTTGTTTCTACTTCCAGTTTAGCTATTTTGTCTAGTTCGTTGGGAAATGGACTGGATGGTTGACGTGGACTGATTGGAAGGGTGAGAGGGTGGCATGGGGATGCTTGTGCATGGAGTGGTATTATGGGTGTTATGAATGAACGAGGCTGGATCCAAGGGGCAAATGTTTGAGGTGGTTGTTGTGGTGGATAGAAGGAAAGTTCCAAGGTGTTCACTGGTTGCGATAGTGGAACCAGCATGGAGAGAGGAGTTGGAAGTGGTGGTGCCTTTTGTTGTTATTGATGAAGGACTGATGGGGGGGTGCATTGCCCATAGAAATTGATTGTAAAAGGTCATTCCCATGCACATCCCCTCTGTGACTATCTGAGCCATGTCCGCCGAGTTTTGTATCATCACTATCAAATCTTGGTGTCTATTTCCATGGTTAAGGTCAATGCATGCTCCTGCATGCTAATCTTTAGCCATGACTGTGGTTAAATTTGAGTTGGTGGATATTGTGTTATGTAGATGGGTATGGGCTGTGGTGGTTGGTCGTGTGGTGGTTGCATTGTGATCGTGTTGAGGAAATGGGGTGTTGGAGGAGATTGGTGTTGGTGAAGGAGAGAGTTCTTTTCATGACCCAATTTTCCTCCGTTGGGTATCGTGATGGCACCTAGTCTTAGGGACTAGGTAAGCGTAGCAGTTACTGAATAACAACAATAATAAAAGGAAGACTAACAGTCTTGATATAGAATCTCAACAGAATGTACAAACATTTCCAAAACCGGTAGTACAAGTCATAAGCTCTACGAATCTTCTACAACTTCTAAGTACAACTGTTTGGAAATAGATACAACAGTGCATGAATAATAAATACAAAGAAGGTGACTCTGATGCCTGCGAACGCAGCAGCAGATTACCTTGAGTCTCCTCGGCAATCATCCAACAGCTACTACAATAACCTGGATCTGCACACAAAAATGTGCAGAAGTGTAGTATGAGCACACAACAGTGGTGCCCAGTAAGTATCAAGACTAACCTCGGTGGAGTAGTGACGAGGACTAGTCAAGACACCACTGGTCTACAAGATAAATAACATGAATGTAGAAATGACCGAACGTTACATCTATCTAAGACTTCACGAAATAATTTACAACAATGATAATATAAAGCGGAAGGCAATTACAGAAATCAATCACGAAACAACACAAAATTACCAGAAAGATGGACAAAAAAACAAGTCAAACCGAAAGAAAACACAATACAATAGAGAACACCAATAACTCAACTCTACATCGGTTTGTGCACATCGGGCCTTAGCCTCTAAAATTTCATAAACTGGTGGAAATCTTTAAACAACAGTTCATATGAAAAACTTTTGCAAAAATCATTTTAGTATGGAAGAGTTTCCTTTGAAAACATATTTTCTCCAAAAGTAGATATAAGTATATTTAATAGAGAGAATTACGTAAAACATAAATTCTTTCAAAATACGAAACTTCTCAAAGATGCTTTCCCAATAAATGACTTCTAAATATCATTTTAGGCAAGACTAGTACTTTTCAAATATACCTTCGATGTATAAGTCATTCAAATATAATTATTTCAAACCATTGCTTTTTCAATGATACTTTTCAATAAAATCCCTTGATCAAAATCTCCTCAAGATTTATCCACCGGAACTCAGTCCGTAACTGAGAAATTACCATGCCGTACAGGAGGAATATCAAAGCTTGCCAATAAATGCAGTAAGAGATCAGTAGGAATATCCAAATTTAGGACAACGAAATAAAATGCAAAGAGAAGTGCACGGCATCACCCTTCGTGATTTTACTCTCATCCTCACCAAAATAAGTGCACGGCATCACCCTTCGTGCTTTACTCTCATTCTCACCAAAACAAGTGCATTACATCCCCTTTGTGCTTTACTCTCATTCTCACCAAAACAAGTGCACGGCATCACCCTTCGTACTTTTACTCTCATCCTCACAATAATAAATAGATACAACACGACATTATCCTTCGTGCTTTAATATCATAACATGGCACGTCATTATCCTTCGTGCTTTAATATCATAACATGGAACGACATTATCCTTCGTGCTTTAATATCATTACATGGAACGGCATCACCCTTCGTGCTTTAACACTCTCATCCTCACAATACACGGCATCCCTCTTCGTGCTTTACACTCTTCCTCACCCAAACAATATCAAGAACAACAGTTTGGCAAGGAAAAACCAACAATATGACCCATAAATCACCACATCACGGCAAGGGAGTCAACAATACAAACAATATCATTAACATCATAACCAGTAATAGAAACCACAACATCCGGGCAAGGGAGTCAATAGTACAAACAATATCATTAGCAGCATAAACAGTAATAGAAACCATCACGTCCCGACAAGGGATTCAACAATACAAACCATATCATTAACAACATAAACAGTAACAGGAACCATAACATCCCGGCAAGGGAAAAAACTATAACCAATCTCACTTAAAAAGTTAACCTCACGGAATAACACTCAGCTTAAACAAAGGCCCAGTAATAGGTAACATCAAGGAAATACTAATAACATAAATGTCTAATAATTAGACCTAAGTGGCACTTAAGGGAATAGTCATATAAATCACAATGTAAGACTCACAAACATGCTTGACTCCAACGAATAGATGTTCCAACTACGGCTAGTCAACTATAAGGCTAGATGACACTAATTATAGTCAATTAGGCAAGCTAGGAAGAAAATATAGCATGATGATAAGAGAAGTAGAATATTCAATTAAGTAAAGTAAATTCAGATAGCCAACGAAAGAATCCAAAAATAAGTAATTCAAATTTAAACATGAAGGGATGAAATTAACAACCAAGGATTCAAATGTAACAATTACAAATCATACACAGGTAATATAAGAATCTACGAAACCTAAAAGGGCAATCTAATTGCAAATAAGTACGAGTACACACTCGTCACCTCGCATACTCGGACTACAATCAACAAGGAAGACTCAATCCTAAAGGGTAGTTCCCCCACACAAGGTTAGGCAAGATACTTACCTCAAAGACGACAATCCGGTACTCAAAAATAGACTTCTCGGACGAAAAGACCTCCGGACGGCTCAAAATCAACTAAAACAACTTCAAAATACACATAAAACGTATAAGGAACTATTCCGAGCAATAAAGTTTCAATCTTTACAAAATTATAAAAATCGACCCAAAAGTCGACCCCCGGGCCCGCACCTCGGAACCCGATAAATTTTACAAATTCCGGTTACCCATTCCGATACGAGTTCATCCATACTAAATATATCAAATTCCAAAATCATTTGGTCATTCAAATCATGAATTTTTATTTTTGAAGTTTTCTTTTAAAACCCATAATCCCCTCAACCCAAAACACAAATTAAATGATAAAAACAAGAACTAATTCATGAAATATATTTAATTCTAGTGGAAGAACACTTACCTATTCGATTTGTATGAAAAAACTTCAAAGAATCGCCCAAAATCGAGTTATAGAAGTCAAAATATATTTAAAATGGTGAAACCCGATTTTTGGAAGTTTATATTCTGCCCAGTGATTTAAAGCATTGCGATCGCGGACACAAGGATGCAATCGCATAGAAGAAAAATGCTACTGGCCAAAAAGGTACTATGCGATCCTGAACAAACTCATACGATCGCATATATGGGAAAGGACCACTGTCCAAGAACGCACAGTACGATCGCGAGCTGAAGTGTGCGATCGCATAGGGAAAAAGAAATGGCCTTGACCACACTGTGCGATCGCGAAATAGTATATACGAACGCAGTGAAGAGAAAATGGGCGGGTGCAAGGCAACACTATGCGATCGCGGCTACTACTATGCGATCGCATAGAAGGAAACCAAAAACAGCATCAGCGATGCAAAAATAGGGAAAATTGACCCGGAACCTATCTAAAACACTTTGGAGGCCCCCGAGACCCCATCTAAATGCACAAACAAATCTTATAACCTAATACGGACTCGCTCGAGGTTCCTAATCACATAAAATTGCACTAAAATAACTATTTCGCATTTAAGGTCCGAATCATGCCAAACGAAGTCCGTTTCATACCAAACTTCACAGATACGCATATAAATCATATTGAACCTATACCGGGCTCCGGAACCAAGATACGGGCTACCACAGATTTCACATAACAGTTCATTTTCAAAAACCTTTATATTTTTCAGAAAATAATTTTCTTTAAAAATTTATTTCTCAGACTTGGGACCTCGGAATTCGATTCCAGGCATACGCCTAAGTCCCATATTTTCATACGGACCCTCCGGGACCGTCAAATCACGGATCCGGGTCCGTTACCAAAAATATTGACCGAAGTCAACTTTATTAAATTTTCTAATACAAAATTATTAGTTTTTCACATAAAGGCTTCCCGGCTATACGCCCGGGATGCGCACGCAAATTGAGGTGAGATAGAAGGTTTTCACTACCTCGGAACACAGAATTAGCTAGAATATACAGGATGACCTTTTGGGTCATCACATCCTCCCCCTCTTAAACAAACGTTCGTCCTCGAACGGCCAAGATTCACCTTGAACTCATCCAATCACTGATGGTACACTTCTAACACATACCCGCGAGTGATCCCACGTCATCTAAACCCTCATAAGCCCGATGATAAAATCACAACCGCAATATAGCCTTCTTATCACCATCGATAAGCCTCATACTCTACTTCTCACCCTTTACTCATTTACAAAAGACCTGATTCTAAATCCATATTCGGCATTAGCCTCAATCAGCTGCATCAACTCATGACTACACCCACAAGGCACAACCACACAACATAGTACATCACACATAGGCTCATATAACACTTTTGATCACAATAGCTGCCCGAAACCAACTCGACATTGGCAAATAGCCCCACATCTGAAAGAACTCTATTTTCCAAACCCCATAACACTGATAATGATGCAATGAACACGGAGACTTCATTATTAAACATCCGAGTCACCAAACACAACTGACACCACCTGGCACACATCCCGCAAAATAAACTAAAGAAACAGATAACGAAATGACTGACTATGAAAATAGAAACATATAAAGGAACTATCAAACAAGCCCATAGGCACAACTCTCTATCAATACCGACTTGCCAAAAGCAATATAACAAGGAAGAAGCAAAGCATATGAACAAATCACAAGAATACCATCCTGATAATATTCCCACTGCGGTACTCATCCCGGTCCAAACATATCGAATTACAAATATCACGAGGACCTCGTCCTCAAATTTGAATCACNCATCTCAGCTGATAAAATCATAACGCTAGCTGATCTCACATCTCGATGGGGTATCAAATCACAACTCATAAAAAAAATACTCAGGAAAATCACATAAAGCTTACCACGAAGAACAACAAGAACTTATTGCCAGTGTCACTATTATCAAGAATGAATAAACAACGATAGACACGGGCTACTACTCATAGAATCTCCCAACAGGAGTAAACACAAAATGGAGTGCAAAACATGGAACTCACTCATAAATGAAACAACAAATAAGGGAACTCGTCCCGACCAACAGAGCTATAATGAAATACAATCGGTGCCCCTTGTAACTGATAACTTAGATTTTTGCCTCATTTTTCGTTCCCTTATGCATGAATTTTTGATATAATGTTACACAAAATGGCCCCGAAAGCTTATACGTTGTGCTTTTTGCAGGATTGAACCAGAAATGAAGGCACTCAGTCTAAAATATGCTCAAAAAAGGAGTGAATCCGGCACAAGGATCAAACACAACAAAGATGATCAAGCCAAAAAGGCCACCGCGGTCGCGGTCCTCATTTCGCGGTCTGCGGTGGAATTCCAGTGAGGTCGACAGTAAGGCAATCATCCACCGTGGCTGCGGTCCTCGTTTCGTGTACCGCAGTGGCATTCCAGTAAGGTTGAGCACAAGGCAGATTTCCATCGCGGTCGCGGTCCTTATTTCGCGGTCCGTGGTGGCATTCTAGTGAGCTCAAGAAATGATACAAGTATCCACCGTGGCCGCGGTGCTCTTTTCACGGTCCGTGGTCGACCCTTACCATAAGATCAACATCTCAACAACATCATCGTCTTCGCGGACCACGGTCGTGTTTTCGCGGTCCCCGGTGGTCCCGCAAGGGTATTTTTGTCTGAAAATTTGGCAGACTATAAATAGACTATTTTGTAATTTCTTTACATATATGATAATTTCTGAAGTAGAGAGCACGTGAATATTTTATGGTTTTTATCTCTTTAGATTCGTTCTTGCATTTTTTTAACATTGAAAACTTCAATTTCATTGTTAGGAATCAATTAAATGGGTTATTCTTCTTCTCTATCATTGTTTTCATCTTTGATTATGAGTAGCTAGACACATTAGCTAGGGCTGTGGCTCAACCCTAGTGTGGGTATGTAATGGGGTTTTGAAATTAAGGTTGGGAAATTAATGGGTGTTGACTATTTAGGCTAGTTCAAGATTTTTATTGCTATATTTAGTGGTTGCAAACACTAATTGACCTTTTCATGACTTGGGTCTTTCTTGAGAAAGAAGACTTGAGTCTAGAAATTAGCCTAATAGGAAATTAGGGCATTATCAAGAGATTGGTAGTCCCAATCAATGGGGTTGAACCCAGAAATGGTCAAACCCTACTTGAGCCCTAATTAACGGGTTAAACTTGGAGAGAGTAACACCCTACCTAAGCCTGTATTGCTTGTTTAATTGGAACCCAATTGGCCTCGAGAGGGGCAACTAGGGTAAAATCACTCAAACTACCGAGAAGTATATAGTGAGCACCTTCGTGTATTGGTTATAGTTGTATCCCTAGCCAATTCCCCGACCTTAGAATTGAACCCCGTTGTGTATCCACCTAGGCAACGGTCACGACCCAAGTGCCTTTATTAATATCAGAAAACAACAACAAAAACAAAGTTAGTCATTAGTTAGCTTACAAACAATAAAATACACTTAGCATAGTTCAATACCAACAAACGATTAGAAGTGCAATTAGAAACACTCGACCCTTCTAGATCACTTATACACTCACTCCCATCATAGGCTCCCTGTGGATTCGATCCCGACCATTCGGGTAAAAGCTACACGATCCTTTCCCTCATGCTTATATAGTAGTGTGGGTGAGGCAGTGGTCACTTTTTGGCGCCGTTGCCGGGGAGCTTTAACGGTGTAACTATATTTGTGACTAGAAGCGTAGTGTGTTTTTCTTTCCTTCTATTTTTAACTTCCTTGTTCTGTTTACATAGGTACAATAGCCGATCCACTAGGAACTGTGATTCCGGGGGAGGAGGTTTATGACAATCAAGAAGATGAAATTAATCAAATTCCTCCACAAAGAAGAGGCCGACAGGCCAATATACAGGATGATGTCCCAGACCCTCCCCCACCTCCAGCTCCTAGAGCTGCTCCTCGGGTCCTTCCAAACGAGGGGTACGCTAGTGCAATAGTCCCACCAAGGATTCGATCGGGGAACTTCCAAATCACAAATGTTATGCTCACTCTCCTAGAGCAAAGAGGATACTTTACCGGAGCCGCCCACCAGAATGCCTATAAGCATCTCAAAGGCTTTGTTGATACATGTTGGGGGAGTAAGAAAATTAATGTGTCTGAGGACGCATTACGGCTATGGTTGTTCCCGTTCTCACTTAGGGGAAAGGCATTGGATTGGATTGAGCGTCTCCCGAACCATTTTATATCCACTTGGGACGAGCTCACGGATAAGTTTATTGCAAAGTTCTTTTCACCAAGCCACGTGGCGGCCCTTCGAGATGAGATTTTGGCATTCAAATAAGAGTCAAACGAGCCACTACATGAAATATAGGAACGCTATGGAACCATGGTCAAGGAGTTTCCTAACAATGACATGACCGAGGCTATGATACAACAAACATTCTACCGGGGAATCAACACGGTAAATCAATGTGTGGTCAACCAATTGGCCGGTGGTAATTTTATGAAGTTGACATACCCGGAGGCATGTGAGATTCTTGATGAAATGGCCGACACATCTTTGTCTTGGCAAAGTAGAGCAAATGTGCCTCAAGGGGAAACCTGTGTGAATAGTCTCCACAAGGAACTCCAAGAACAAGGGAAAGCAATTGCCGAGCTCAAAACAACCATGAACCAACTTGCTAAAGCTCAACTCCAACAATTGCAAGGGCCGAAGCAAGTAAATGCTATGGAAGGAGTTCATATGCAAGGAAACCAAAGGAGACCTCAGGGGAATGTTAGGCAAAACCATGGTGATCAAGGTGATCAAGGGCCGAGTGGTCATGAACAAGATGAAAGTTATAATGACCAAGATGAGGATGTTATGTATGCAAACAAATACCAAGGGCAAGGTAATACGCAAAACTGGGGGAACCAAAGGCCACGAAACTGGAACAATAACAATGCTAGAAATTGGAGAAATACCAATGACCGTCAATGTAACAACAATAATGATCGACAATGGGGGAAAAACAATGAAGGGAATTGGAATGGAAGAAATAACAACAACAATTGGGGAGGCGAAGGTAGTCGGGGGTCGGGTTTTCAAAGGCCCCCGATGTACCAACAACCAAGCAACACCCCTCCATATCAATCTCATGGGCAAAGTTCTTCAAGCTCGGAAATGGGTCGGATAGAAAACATGTTCAAACATATGATAGAGAGAAATGCAGAATCCGATGCCCAGATATCCTCTCACACTACTTCTATCCGAAATCTTGAAGTACAAATGGGCCAGATTTCACATGCCTTAAACACACGCCTGAAGGGTGCACTATCGAGTGATACGGTAGTGAACCGCAAGGGTAGGAACAACAACAACACCGGTCATGCTATGGCGGTAACTACTCGGAGTGGAAAAGGTGGTGAAGCAAGTACTTCGGGGCAAAAGAAGGTTGTTGTTGAGATGAAAGTTGTACCCCAAGATGAGCTACCAGTTGATGTGGAACAAGCAATGGATGAGCCAATTAAAGGTGAGGTAAGAATTGACATTCATGATAATGGGGAAGATTTGGGTAGAAATGTGAACCTGTCTAGGGAGAACATAATTGACATGCCGGAACCGGTGGCCCCAAAGGCACCATTGCCTAGGCCACCCCCTCCCTATCCTCAAAGATTGGGAAAACAAAAGCAAGAGACCCAGTTTAAAAATTTCTTTGATATGATGAAGAGTCTTACCATAAATGTTCCCTTGGTTGAGGCCTTGGAGCAAATGCCAGGTTACGCTAAGTTCATGAAGGGCTTGGTGACTAAAAAGCGATCCATGGAGCGTGAGACCATTAAGATGACTCACCAAGTGAGTGCTATTGTTCACTCCATGACACAAAAACTTGAAGATCCGGGTGCCTTCACTATTCCTTGCACAATTGGGAGTGCAGACTTTGCAAAAGCCTATGTGATCTTGGGGCAAGCATAAATTTGATTCCATATTTTGTGTTCAAGACTTTGGGAATCGGACAACCTAAGGCGACCTCTATGCGTTTGCAAATGGCGGATAGATCAATGAAGAGGCCCCTAGGTATTATTGATGATGTCTTAGTGAGAGTGGACAAATTCATATTGCCAGCAGATTTTGTTATCCTTGACTGTGAGGTTGATTTTGAGGTCCCTATTGTCTTGGGGAGGCCTTTCCTTGCCACCGGGAAGGCTTTGGTCGATGTTGAAGCTGGGGAACTTACATTCAAAGTTGGTGATGAAAAAGTGGTCTTCCATGTGTGCAAATCTATGAAGCAGCCCAACAACATTGAAGTTTGCTCTTTTATGGACCTCGTGTCCGAGGTTATTATTGACGATGCCAGTGCTATGATCCATGTTGATGATCCTGTGGAGTTAGCCTTATTGAATCACGAGGACTCAGTGGTGGATGGTGTGCTTGAGAGCACCCATGCCCTTCAAGGCATAGGGTCTTATTCTTATGCTCCCAGAAAATTGTCATTGGACTTGGAGAACAGGACGACCCCGCCAACAAAGCCATCTATTGAAGAACCTATGAATCTGGAGTTGAAGCCACTTCCTTCCTACCTCAGGTATGAATACCTTGGTCCCTCTTGTACTTTACCAGTTATTCTTTCCTCTTGCCTAACCCAATTGCAGGTTGACTCAACTTTAAAAGTGCTAAGGAGGAGGAAGAAAGCAATCGATTGGACCTTGGCTGATATTCGGGGTATTAGCCCCACCTTTTGCATGCATAAGATCATATTGGAGGATGGAGCCAAACCCTCCGTTGAACATCAAATAAGACTCAATGAAGCTATGCAAGATGTGGTGAAAAAGGAGATTATAAAATGGCTTGATGCAGGTGTTGTCTATCCAATTTTGGATACTGCTTGGACTTCTCCGGTCCAATTCCGAAAAAGGGTGGAATGACAGTGATAAAAAATGATAAAAATAAGATCATTCCTACAAGAACGGTTACTGGATGGCGGGTGTGCATGGACTACCGCAAGCTCAACATGGTAACCAGCAAAGACCATTTTCCTTTACCATTCTTGGATCAAATGTTGGATAGGCTTGCAGGTCGGGCCTTTTATTATTTTCTTGACGGGTATTTCTGGATATAATCAAATTTTGATAGCCCCGGAGGATCAAGAGAAGAATACCTTCACTTGCCCATATGGCACTTTTGCCTTTGCTCGCATGCCATCGGACTCTGTAATGCCCCAACCACTTTCCAAAGATGTATGATGTCAATCTTCACCGACATGGTGGAAGACTTTCTAGAAGTATTTATGGATGACTTTAGTAACGTCAAGGATTCTTTCGACAAATGCTTGAGTCATCTTGATAGAGTCCTTGCTCGGTGTGAAGAAACGAATTTGGTCTTGCATTGGGAAAAATGCCACTTTATGGTGGAAGAAGGAATCGTTTTGGGCCATAAGATTTCAAAGAATGGCATTGAGGTTTATAAGGCAAAGATCGAGGTTATTTCAAAATTTCCACCACCTATTTCAGTGAGAGGAGTCCGTAGCTTTCTTGGCCATGCCGGTTTTTACCGGCGGTTTATCAAAGATTTCTTTAAGGTGGTGAATCCATTATGCAAGATATTAGAGAAGGATGCTAAATTTAGTTTTGATGAGCATTGAATGCAAGATTTTGAGCTCTTAAAACACAAGCTCACTACTACTCCCATTATCACGGTGCCGGATTGAA
The DNA here is from genome assembly GCA_005239525.1 of Nicotiana knightiana. Classification (NCBI taxonomy): domain Eukaryota; kingdom Viridiplantae; phylum Streptophyta; class Magnoliopsida; order Solanales; family Solanaceae; genus Nicotiana; species Nicotiana knightiana. The sequence goes on along the minus strand of ML414076.1, from coordinate 161,440 downwards.
GTGCGCCATTTGAGCTTATGTGTGATGCAAGCAATGTTGCTGTGGGTGTTGTGCTTGGGCAAAGGGTGAACAAAGTGTTTCATCCAATCTACTATGACAACAAGACAATGAATTCTGCATAATTGAACTACACAGTCACGTAGAAGGAGCTTCTAGCTATAGTCTTTGCCATGGAAAAATTTCGCGCTTATTTGATGGGTGCCAAAGTCATAGTTCACACTGACCATGCAGCACTCCGGTACCTCAGTACCAAGAAGGATTCCAATTCAAGACTAATGAGATGGGTTTTTCTATTACAAGAGTTTGATGTAGAGATCGTGGACCGAAGAGGGAGTGAGAATCAAGTAGCCGATCATTTGTCCCGGTTGGAGGAGCAAGGACGTCCTTGTGACGGACTTGAGATCAATGATAGTTTTCCGGATGAACAAATCCTCTCAATGTCAATGAGAGAAATGCCATGGTTCACGGATATTGCTAATTTCCTCATTACCGGAGTTGTCCCTTGTGAGCTCTCTTCTAACCAAAGGAAGAATCTTCGAAGGGATAGCTTGGATTTCTATTGAGACGAGCCTTATTTATTCAAGATTTGCACCGATGGGGTGATCCGGCGATGTGTATCGGAGGAAGAGCAACTAGCTATCCTTGAGTCTTGCCACTCCTCACCGTATGGTGGTCATCACGGAGGGATGAGAACTAGTTCTAAAGTGCTTAGTTGTGGGTTATTTTGGCCCACTTTGTATAAGGATGCTAGTGACCTAGTAAAGAGGTATGATGAATGCCAAAGAGCCGGGGGAATTTCCAAAAAGGATGAGATGCCTTTAAATTCAATTCTTGAGGTAGATATCTTTGATGTTTGGGGCATTGAATTCATGGGGCCATTCGTGAGTTCATGTGGGAACATGTACATCTTGGTTGCAGTTGATTATGTGTCAAAATGGGTGGAGGCCATAGCTTTACCAAACAATGAGGCGCGGAGTGTGATAGCCTTTCTCAAGAAGAATATCTTTACTAGGTTTGGCACTCCACGAACCATCATCAGTGACGGGGGTCACATTCTTGCAACAAAGCCTTTGAGTCNAACAAAGCCTTTGACTCCTTGCTTTCTAAGTATGGGGTCAACCATAAAGTCACTACCCCGTACCACCCTCAGGCTAGTGGCCAAGTTGAAGTGTCTAACAGAGAGATAAAGAGCATATTATCCAAAACGGTCAATGCCAATAGGACCGACTGGGCTAAGAAATTAGATGATGCTCTTTGGGCTTACTGGACCGCCTACAAGACACCAATTGGGATGTACCCATATCGCTTGGTCTTTGTAAAAGCATGCCACCTTCCGGTGGAATTGGAACACAAGGCTATGTGGGCCTTGAAAAAGTTGAACTTGGAATGGGATGTAGCTGCAAATATTCAGGTGGAGCAATTGAATGAGTTGGATGAGTTTAGATTCCATGCGTACTCCAGTTCGTCCTTGTATAAGGACAAAATGAAGAACCTACATGACAAATATGCTCGAAATAAAGAGTTCAAGGTTGGTGATTTGGTCTTATTGTTCACTTCTCGGTTGAGGCTGTTTCCCGGAAAACTCAAGTCAAAGTGGAGTGGGCCTTTTGAAGTGGTATTTGTTACTCCATTTGGGGCCAATACCTTAAGAACAAAAGTGGTGAAGTCTTCAGAGTAAATGGTCACCGGGTAAAACACTATCTTGGCAAATTTGATGACAGCCACGTGGTGGCATTTCTTCATCTCAAATGATCCCGGTAAAATGTGTCGTGCCGCGACTTTAAATCAGGAGCTTCTTGGGAGGAAACCCATTGTCTTTACTTTCATTTATTTGTTTTTCTTGGTAGAATAGGTTTCACTTTACACTAACTGGTTTTTGGATGTGTAGGATGATTTTGACACAGGAAATTTGGCTGAGTATAGAAAATGAAGCTACTGGAATTGACTTTGCGGCCGCGGTCTCCTTTTAGCTATCCGCGAAGTCAAAAGGCTGTAATAATAGCTCACTGGAATCTGCTTCGCGGCCGCGGTCGATTTTTTGCGGTTCGCGAAGCCCATTTAACTGATGAAGGATGCCTTTCTGAGCCAACCGCACCGAGGTTGATTTTTCGCGGATCGCGATGAGCTTTCTCCTAAGCCATAAACAATTGACTGACCGCGGACGGCGATCGATTTTTCGCGGTCCGCGGTAGGTAAGAGGGGTGGTCTACAGTCTTCTCTATAAATAGTCCACTAGGGTTTTATTTCACACTTTTCGCACTGTAGCTTTTCAAAGCCCCCTTCGACCGTGTCTTACTCTTGCATTCTCTGAAATTCATTGCTCACATCCATACTATCATCCAAGCATCTAGTAAGTGTATTTGTGCTTCATTAACTTCTTAATTTCTATATTTTCTTTATTTTTCATCTTCGCTTTCATAATTTTTTATCTTTTTAGGCTTGTAAAATGTTAGGGTTAGCCCAAATAGGTTCATGATAGTCCTTTGGAATGCAATTGCACTGATTACTTGTGTAGGGCTCATCTAAATGAACACTTTAGCTATGCAAAATCTGGAAACCCTAGGTCAATATCCCATTCGCGGTCCGCGGTCCCTTTTTCGCGGACCGCGATTCTTCTATTTGCAAAAACCCAATCCACTTTTTTTGCGGACCGCGGTCAGCTTTTTGCGGTCCGCGGTTCTTGCCTTTCAGAACTGACACTACACTGGATATAACTTCACGGATGCGGTTGGTTTTTCGCGGCCTGCAATGTGAATTCCAGTGTGTCTTGCTCATCAGAGGGCCTCCACCGCCGTCCACGGTTGACTTTTTGCGGTCCGCGGTGGCCTAAAACCAGTGCACTTATTGCTCATGGATTACTGAAGTGTTTGCACAACAATTCTCGGGAAACTAACCATGTTCACTTATGTGTACTTTGCAGGTAATGGTACTATCTCGAGGAGGCGGCCGTAAAAACACTGGTAGAGGAGAAACTCCAAGGGGGAGAGGCCCGGGGGTACCAAGGCAACCGTCTAATGTTTCAATGCCTCCTCAGTCATCCCAACGGTCCAGTCAGGTTACAGACTCTCCTCCTTCACCATCGGGAAGTGAGTATGCTCCATCAGAGGAGTCCTCATCACAGTCATCCCCAATGGACCCTGTCTCATCTCTCCTGGCCCCAGCACAAGCATCTTCCTAGCTAAATCCGCCTCCAGTGCAAAATCATATTCTACTTCACCTATAGCCTCCTTATCTGGGGAGAATTCAAGTGATAGCAAGGGGGATGAACAAGTGGTTGAAGGGGTCGAGCGCACTCGGAATCTGGATGCGTGGAAGGATCGTTTTGTGAGTGAGAAAGCCTTTCACAGATTCAGGGAATTGTGGACTGCACGGTCACTTATTCCGGAGCGCACCTTTTCACTAAAAGATTTGTCTACCTACAACCCCAATGTGAGGCAGCAGTTCCGAGATAGAAAAGGATGGTCTAACTTCATTGAACATCTCCCGGATGCAAATGAGCACATAGTGAATGAGTTCTACACAAATTTGCTTTTCTTGAAAAGGACTCACAGGCATCCCATGTCCGCAATCTAACCGTGCCTTTTGACGGAGTTTCACTAAATGACTATTTGGAGATGGATGATGTGGATGATTCCTTGTACCGGGAGAAACTGGCAGAAAAAGATGCTGCTAGAAATTGGTTGGCTTTACACTTGGCTAAGCCCGGGGAGACTCCGGAGTGGCTAACTACTGGAAAGACTATCACCAAGAAGACTCTTAACTTCGAAGCAAAAGGGTGGGAGACTTTTGTATGCAGCAGGCTAGACCCGACCCATCATGACCAGACCCTCCCCCTCAGTCGGGCTGTGTTGGTGGCTTCTGTCATGGCTGGGTACCCCATCAATGTGTGGAATGTGATGTCTGAGGTCATTAGCCGGGTTGTCAGCACATGTGATACTTCTTATCCTTTTCCTCATTATCTAACTATGTACTGTGAAGACCAGGAAGTCACTATGAAGCGCTTTGACACCAAAGTAAAGCCCAAAGCACCCTTTTCCTGGTATGATTTGAAGGATGAGGACAACCCCGAAAAGAAGTCCAAGGGAAAGTCTGTTGCCTCCACTAGCCAGTCTGAAGAGCCAGTGGTGGTGGTGGAACCTTCCCTTCCCCAGCCTGCCATTCCAGAGGAGGTTCCAGGCCCGTCTACCTCCACTGCCACTGACATTCCCTCCACCAGAGCCTATCCCATGACTGCTCACCGGCTGAACATGACACTGACAAGCCTCACCAATTGGATGCAGTCAATTACTACAAAGTTGACTGCAATTTCTACAGCTGTGGCAGCCCCAAATACTCCTCCCCCACAAAAGGTCCCGCAGTCCATTGAGGACACTCTGAAAGAAATTTTGGAAAACCAGAAGAAAATCCTGGACGCGGTGGGTGCACATGAGAGTGCTTTGACAAAGCTGGCCAAAGAAACAAAAAAGCTGAGGAAGACTCGGGCGTCAAAGAAGGAGGTGGCCAGGTTGAGACAAGAGGTCAACAAGCTATCGAGTGATCAGATTCCATTGGAGATGCCACTAGCCGACCTTACAGAGCCACAGCCACAGCAGCATCCAGAGCCTCAGTCAGTGCAGGAGGAGGAGTCAGTGAGGCCATTGAAGAAGAGGAAGGTCATGCCCCGTGCTCAGGACATCAGACTTGTACTGGCAGACCCTCCCACAGAGTAGACTCAGGCACAGAGCTAGGAGGCCCAGCCCACCGGAGCTCTATTACAGGCTGTAGCAGACCCAACTCCTTCACAGTCCCCATCTCTGGCAGATCCTATCCCCCCCAGACACAGCAGCAGGGACCACAGCAGGCTGAGGGCCAATAGGGAGTTTTCTTTACTCTCTCTCTCCCATATTTATGTGCACTATTTTTGATATATAGCATTGAGGACAATGCTATCTCTTGGTTGGGTGAGTGGCCCTACAGGCATTTGATTTTGGCTACATTGGGTTGTATGATGCAAACACTATTTTTCTTCTTTTTCTTTATGTTATTTTCCATTTTGGTATGTATAAGATAACTATCCATTGTAAATATTCATCCCCTATGTATATTCATCTAATTCCCCTATTGTACATATTCATTCTATCCCACTTTACTTTACTTTACTTTACGCATTTCTTTTCTATTTTATAGCTTCTTATTTTTCTTTCATAGCTTCTTGTTTGGTTTTCGTGTGTGCAATAAGCCTTTGATTTTCTTAACGCCACGGTTCTTTCCAAAGGTGGAACTTGTGTGAACCGGGTGGCTCTTCCCAAGGATGGACGGTGTGACAACCTTCTTAAGGATTTGAGTATGTTTTTCCTTTTCTTGTTGTTTTGTTTTTCAATAACGGTGCCTCAAGAAAAGATTCACTTGGTCCTAACACAATTTCCTTAGATCCCATGGTCAAAGACAAACCGTTGTGTTTAGGATGGTGATAGTGACGATCTTGAGACTCTTGTGTTGGCCGATAATCATCGGGTGGTTCTTTGGGACCATTTTTTTACTCAAAACATGACTAAAGTCGTTGTGGGACCTCAACTCGATTTTTGTAACAATCCTTTAGCTGTGAGTGGTGAGAAATTCGTAATTGCAAGTCCAAGTTCCGTGCCACTAGTCTAGAACTTGCCCTAAGTGTTGCCTAGGCGAAATTCTTGGTGTAATTTGACTTGAGAAGTGACTATAGGATTTCCTTGGCTTGAACAAAGAATTGAACACTTCCATGACCTTCCAAAAGACATATTCCCTAGTCAACCCTTTTGAGCCTTAAGCAACCAAGTTACAAGCCTTTAACCATTCTTTTACCCTCTCTTGGCACCCGATCTTTCCTTGGCGCTAGGAAAAAATCATAAGTTTGGGGAGAGATGAGGGATGTGATGAAGTGAAAAAGAAGGCACAAAAGAAAAAAAAGAGAAAAGGCAATTGAAAAAAAAAGAATGAAAAGAAAAGAATGAACAAAAATAAGAAATAAAGGGAATTGATGAAAAAGTGATGCCAAAAGTTTGGAAAGCATAAGAAGAAGATAAAGGGAATTGATGAAAAAGTGTCTCTCCAACCCTACAAAAGATAAAAGGACTCAAAGAGTCAAGAAAATATGAGAGCAATAAAAAAATGAAGTGCTTAAGGAAAGATAAGATTCACTCTGACCAAATACTTCCTNCAATGAAAAAGAATGAAAAGAAAAGAATGAACAAAAAGAAGAAATAAAGGGAATTGATGAAAAAGTGATGCCAAAAGTTTGGAAAGCATAAGAAGAAGATAAAGGGAATTGATGAAAAAGTGTCTCTCCAACCCTACAAAAGATAAAAGGACTCAAAGAGTCAAGAAAATACGAGAACGGTAAAAAAAATGAAGTGCTTAAGGAAAGATAAGATTCACTCGACCAAATACTTCCTACCCTTAACCACAATCCTTCATAATGATTCCACAAAAGTCCTATATGATCTCAGGTTGAGTGAAACCTACATTAGTGGTGATGTACACAAAGGGAAAGCCTATTGTACTTTGAGCCGAACTTGGGACTTTTTCCTTGATGAGAGATGAGCGATTACCCATATTCCTCGTTCTGAATGTCATTATTCTAAAGGTGAGGTGCTTAGGGAAAGTCACGGAATAAGAGTCTAGGATCCACACTGACCGAGGTAGTAGTTAGAAGTTCACTGATGAGTTAGATCAACCCTTGAAGCTCTTGTATCACACTTGAAACTATGGTTTTGAAAAGTTCAATCATTGTCAATGATTCATTTGCATTAGGGGCTATGGTTAGTTCCAATTGATTCTAGTTGAGGTCACCATTAGTACATCCGAATTTTCGTGAAATCTATCATAGGGGTGGGGCTTATTTTGTTTGCTTCAGGACAAGCAAGAGCTTAAGTTTGGGGGAGTTGATAACTTGGATTTTTGCCTCGTTTTCCGTTCCCTTATACATGAATTTTGGATATAATGGTACACAAAATGGCCCCGAAAGCTTATACGTTGTGCTTGTTGCAGGATTGAACCCGAAATGAAGGCACTCACTCTAAAATATGCTCAAAACAGGAGTGAATCCGGCACAGGGATCAAACACAACAAAGATGATCAAGCCAAAAAGGCCACCGCGACCGCGATCCTCATTTCGCGGTCCGCGGTGGAATTCCAGTGAGGTCGATGGTAAGGCAATCATCCACCGTGGCCACAGTCCTCATTTCGCGGACCGAAGTGGCATTCCAGTAAGGTTGAGCACAAGCCAGGTTTCCACTGCGGCCGCGATCCTCATTTCGCAGTCCGCAGTGGCATTCTAGTGAGCTCAAGAAATGATACAAGTATCCACCGCGGCCGCGGTCCTCTTTTCGCGGTCCGCGGTCGACCCTTACCGGAAGATCAGTAGCTCAACAACATCATCATCTTCATGGAACGCGATCGTGTTTTCGCGGTCCGCGGTGGTCCCGCAGGGGTATTTTTGTCTGAAAAATTGGCAGACTTTAAATAGACTATTTTGTAATTTCTTTACATATCTGGTAATTTCTGAAGTAGAGAGCACGTGAATATTTTAGGGTTTTTATGTCTTAAGCTTTGTTCTTCCATTTTTTTAACATTGAAAACTTCAATTTCATTGTTAGGAATCAATTAAATGGGTTATTCTTCTTCTCTATCATTGTTTTCATCGTTGATTATGAGTAGCTAGACCCATTAGCTAGGGTTGTGGTTCAACCCTAGTGTTGATATGTAATTGGGTTTTGAAATTAAGGTTGTGAAATTAATGGGTGTTGTTTATTTAGGCTAGTTCAAGGTTTTTATTGCTATAATTAGTGGTTGCAAACACTAATTGACCTTTTCATGACTTGGGTCTTTCTTGAGAAAGAAAACTTGAGTCTAGAAATTAGACTAATAGGAAATTAGGGCATTATCAAGAGATTGGTAGTCCCAATCAATGGGGTTGAACCCAGAAATGATCAAACCCTACTTGAGCCCTAATTAACGGGTTAAACCTGGAGAGAGTAACACCCTACCTAAGCATGTATTGCTTGTTTAATTGACACCTAATTGGCCTCGAGAGGGGCAATTAGGGTAAAATCACTCAAGCTACCGAGAGGTATAGAGTGAGCACCTTCGTGTATTGGTTATAGTTATATCCCTAGCCAATTCCCCGACCTTAGAATTGAACCCCGTTGTGTATCCACCTAGGCAACGGTCACGACCCTAGTGCCTTTATTAATATCAGAAAACAACAACAAAAACAAAACAAAGTTAGTCATTAATTAGCTTACAAACAATAGAATACACTTAGCATAGTTCAATACCAAAAAATGATTAGAAGTGCAATTAGAAACACTCGACCCTTCTAGATCACTTATACACTCACTCCCATCATAGGCTCACTATGGATTCGATCCCGGCCATTCGGGTAAATGCTACACGATCCTTGCCTTCATGCTTATATAGTAGTGTGGGTGAGGCAGTGGTCAGTAACACATCAAAACATACCTGTGTGATAATATCTGGCACATCGGCCTCCGGCCTACTATATGCAACACATCAATGGGTCGGTCCTCCCCCTCTTAGGCGCCCTCTACTCACCTGAATACCCTGCTACCCCACACCTACCTGAATCCTGAAACAATCTCTCACCCTGTGACTAACATCTTCACACTGAAAACAATCTCGCTTCCGTCAAGGCTGTGGAAAAACACACAATACAAACCCCCTGAGACTCATGAGTACCTGAAATCCCATGTGAAACTGGTAATGCAAACTGAACTGGTTGACCCACAAAACTTCTACCCTGCAGTACCTTGCCTCCATAATACGGATCAGTAGATTCCCCTGATCTACGAGGCCTCATTGCCTCCCTGAACTCTCTCCCTGATCCCGTCTGACCTCTCGCTCCCGGTCCCACATGCTCTCTAACCGGCGAGCGATCCCCACTACCTGCTAAAATGAGGCATCCTACTCTAACTCTCGAGTCCCGCTGAAGTGAATATCATGTCTGAATCTCTCAAAACTCTACAGACTCATATCGTAACTGAAACAACCAAACGAGGTGTATATCTGGCCAACTCACTGAATCTAACGGCATACTCCAATAGTGACATAGCGCCCTGACACAACTGCTCAAGCTCCACGCGCCATACATCCCGAAGGAACTAAGGTGCAACCTTTCTCAAAGCATCTCCAAAATACTGAATCCATGCTAATGAAGCTAACTCGGCCAGGTCACCCCAACTCATATGCCGCCACCACTGATCCACCCACTACTCTGAACCTGAGACGTGACAAAGCAATCCCGCTCGTCTCCACATTACCCAACGTACGAAGAATATAGTGACACTCCTTCCGAAAATCCTGGGCACCATCTGCCGCCAATCCACTGAAAGATAGAAGGGTGGTACTTCCTGTACCTCTCAAGTTCAAGGTATTCGTCCTCTGATGCTGCTACCCTAACTACGGCTGAACTGAAACCAGATGTCGTGCTGTCATGCCAACGGGTACCTGACCAATGTGATCTCGCTGCTCTGGAGTGTAGGCTGCGGGAGTCTGAACTCTTCCCCTGATCCGTGAAGCAACTGGTGCACTAGAATCAACCCTGCCTGAATCAATGTACCAATTGTACTCAATACTATGCCCAGGCCTCCTGAAGTCCGGGGTAGCAACAGGCACCTCCAGTACCTTCCCCACAACTAGAACTACTGTGACTCCTTAATGGTTGCTCTGGTAGGTATCTTAACTGTGGCACGTGCTCCTCGTTGGCCCCTGTATCTGAACCTCGTGGCACTTGCTTCGGGGTAACATCATCAGGAACCGCCGTTCGTGTCCTCATAATCGGTAAGATAATGGAACAATAATTTCAAACTTCAAGATTAATGAAGGAAGTGAAATTGTCCTAATAGTTTCATAGCCTCTCGAAGATAAGTACAGACGTCTCTGTACCAATCCGCAGGACTCTACTAAACTCGCTTATGACTCGTAGCACCTATGAATCTAGAGCTCTGATACCAACTTGTCACGACCTAATTTCCCTCCGTTGGGTATCGTGATGACACCTAGTCTTAGGCACTAAGTAAGCCTAGCAAATACTGAATATCAACAATAAATAAAGGAAAACTAGCAGTCTTGATATAGAATCTCAACAGAATGTACAAACTTTCCCAAAACCGGTAGTACAAGTCATAAGCTCTACGAATCTTCTACAACTTCTAAGTACAACTGTTTGGAAATATATACAACAGTGTATGAATAAAAAATTCAAAGAAGTTGACTCCGAAGCCTGCGAACGCAGCAGCAGGTTACCTTGAGTCTCCTCGGCAATCATCCACACATCTACTACAATATGAACCTAGATCTGCACATAAAAATGTGCAAAAGTGTAGTATGAGCACACCACAGCGGTGCCCAGTAAGTATCAAGACTAACCTTGGTGGAGTAGTGACGAGGACTAGTCAAGACACTACTGGTCTACAAGATAAATAATATGAATGTAGAAATGACCGGACGTTACATCTATCTAAGACTTCACAGAATAATTTACAACAATGACATGTAAAGCGGAATGCAATTATAGAAATCAATCACGAAACAACACAAAATTACCCATAAATATGGACAAGAAAACAAGCCAAACCGAAAGGAAACATAATACAATAGAGAACACCAATAACTCAACTCTACATCGGTTTGTTCACATCGGGCCTTAGACACTAAATTCCATAAACTGGTGGAAATCTTTAAATAACAGCTCATATGAAATACTTTTGCAAATAAAATCATTTTAGTATGGAAGAGTTTCCTTTGAAAATATATTTTCTCCAAAAGTAGATATAAGTATATTTAATAGAGAGAATTACAAAAAAACATAGTTTCTTTCAAAATACGAAACTTCTCAAAGATGCTTTCCTAATAAATGACTTCCAAATATCATTTTAGGAAAGACTAGTACTTTTTAAATATAGAGTTGCACAGGTTATGGCTTCGAATTGTATTGATGTGTCATGTCAGAAGAGGTCATTGGACCTAGAATGAATATTGTAAGAATTTTCTACAGCATAGTTGGAAGGATAAATATTGGGAGTCGGCTTAGAAATTTGCTATAATTCCTGTTTGGGAAGGGGGAGCTTCATGTCTGACTGATTGGACGAATGGTTGTTAGTTTCTGCGTGTTTCTGTCATCATCGGTAGTATATGAAAGTGTAAGAGCGAGGCATTTCTTGATAAGAGGTTATGTACCGGTATTGTGTTGCTCTGAGCAGCTATTGTGATTAGGAGTTATCGCTATGGGTGTTTGAGTCACGCGGTGTACTATGTGATTTCATCTGGGGTGCGTATATGGATTGTTACAGCATGCCCAGACTTATTCAGCTTATAGTTGTGGGATTTTGATCTTGTAAATTGATTCAGAAGTGAAAATGTAGTTCTAAGGTTTATGGGTCAAGATTGAATTTCAAATTTTCAATTGTGTTGTGCTATTAGACCTATATGGGGTAGAGTGACGTGGGATCACCTCCGAATATGTGCATGGTAGGTTACACAACAATTTTGGTGGTGTTTGGAACAACTCTAGGCACGTTCGAGGACGAACATATGTTTAAGTGAGGGAGAATGGTTGGTCTTTACGTAGAACTTGCATTAAAAATTACTGTTATTGACTTGTCATAGGTTGGTTATACTGTTCTTTATGTGTTAGAGTTGGTAGGCTCGGAATCGGAATGGTTGTGGTGAGAATTTAGCCATTTAGTCTTAAAAATATCCTTAAAATGGAAAAAGTCAACTGAGGGTTGACTTATTGGTAAACGACCTCGGAATATGAATTTTATGGCTCGGATAGCTTCATTAGGTGATTTGGGACTTAGAAACGTGTTCGGAATATTTTTGTGAGGACCGGTGTAGACTTAGGCTTGAATTGGCGAAAGTTAGGTTTTGGTAATTTCCGATCGGCAGTAGAAATTAGGGTATTGGGGTTGGAATGGAATTCCGACAGTTGGAACAGTTTTTTAATGTCATTTTGGATATGTCTGCAAAATTTCAGGTGAATCGGAGTTGTTTTGGATAGTTTCGGCATCGTTGGTGGATTTTAGAAAATTCAAAGTTCTTAGGCTTGAATCCAACGTGATTTTGGTGTTTTGATGTTATTTTTAGTGTTTCGAGAGTGCAACTAAGTTTGAATAATCAATTATGATGTGTTGGTAACTTTGGTTGGGGTCTCGAGGGGCTCGGGATTGATTTCGGGTGGTTAACAGGCATTTTTGGGCCTTAGAGAATTGCTGGTTTTCTGGTTTTTGTGCAGCAGGAAATCCTTCACTGCGATCGCATGAGGAGAGACGCGATCGCGTAGTTCAAATTGAGAGGGGAAGAATTTTTCTCTCTGCGATCGCATAAGTGTGTTCGCGATCACAGAGGTTGAGCAGTGCAATCGCGTGGAGCATGTTGCGGTCGTGTAGTGTAAATAAGGGGGCGTGTGAGTGGGGCAGTTGGTCATCGTGATCGCATGAATAGAGGTGCGATCGCAGTGGGCTGGAAATTGGAGCTCCGCGATCGCGTGGCTAAGTTTGCGATCGCAGAGAATATTTTTGGGCAGCTGAGAAATTGTGCTTCGCGATCGCGATGTAGGTCCCGCGATCGCGATGAATAAAGAACTGGGCAGTATTTAAACAAACCCTCCGCGACCATTGGACCTTTTAACACAAATTTTGTACGGACAGAGAGCTTTGGGGGCGACTTTTGAAGAGGAAAATCATTGTTCTTCATAGAGGTAAGTGTTTTGGACCTTAAAACTCGTTTATGGATGATTATAGACCTTAATCTCAGCACTTAATTCATGAAAATCAGTAGAATAAGGTGGGTGTAAGGCGTGAAATTTTGAGACCTTTAGGGATTGATTTGAGGGTCAAACAAACTCCGATTTTAGTGTTCTTTATATGTACAGACTCGTGAGATGATGAAGAACAATTTTGTATAAAAATTTCTGAGTTTCGGGACACAGGACCGGGGGTCGGGTTTTGACTAATTTCGGGTTTTGAGCCAAAATTGGTGCTTTTCAATTGGAACTCATTCCTTAAGCATAAATTGATGATAAAAATCTGAACTAGGTAGATTTGGAGCACTCAGAGGCCGAATTTAGAGGCAAAGGCACTGTAGAATAGTATTTTAGTTGGTTTTGAGGTAAGTAACGTTTCCAAACTTGGTTCTGATGGTTCGAAAGCCCGAGCTAAATGATTTATGACTATTGTTGAGGTGATGCATATGCCAAGTGACGGGCGTGCGGGCGTGCGGGCGTGCACCGAGTAATTATGGTCTGGCTTATCCCATGGGTCAATGCACATGTATGAAATGCATGAAAAGTACGTAATAATCTCAATATTCCTTCCGGATAAACTTTTCCAACTGCGTATTATTCTAACACCCATGAACAGAAAATAATAATAATTCTCATGGGAATCAAGAATATAGACACCCCTACTATTTCTATTGAATATATTAATTTATAGAAACTGTGTATTTGCTCGTTTCTTCAGTATAATTTGGACCATGCCAAAAGAAAGAAGGGATAGCCTTAACATACCTGAACCGATTTTTTTAAATTCTTCTAACACAGGCCAACCGTGACGAAACACGTAATAGCGAGATCAGAATAGGGAACAATTCGTATGAATTGTTCGATGCAATAACGTTGCTTACTGCAAAATCATCTTGATGAAACTCTTTCTCAAGAGAGGTAACGTTATATACATGAAATACTTGCTGGAAACTTTTTAGCAATTCCTTTTGAGCTTAAGAGAGGTAATGTTTCTTTTGCTATTCATTTTTGAGAAATTTCTTATGAACCAAAGAATGTTATCTTTGTCTTTAGGCGGACCCTACTTAGGATGACTAAGACACTCCAAAGTGTGACATTTAGGCAAGAATTTAAGAGTCATCTACAATTAAAAGAGGACTGCCATGTTCTTGGCCTTTTTAGGCTTATCATAAAAACTTAATTATTATCTTTTTTTGAAAACTAATTAATCCCCATTAACCAATAATCAACCATTACCCACGTAATTAAAAATTATCCCAAATTATTTAAAATACTACCAATTTTTAACACACTTTATGTACCCTACTATCATGGTCATGGGGTACTATATAAAATAAATACATATACTATTATTTTATTAAAACATCCATGTAAAAATACGTCTATTTTCTTAACTTATAATTTTTCCAATCTCATATAAAGAGTAAATATTCTCGTACGCTTAATTCTTAACATGGTAAAAGTAGCCTTCGTTTCTTGTGAGAAAATAATTTCTATCTTTATAATAAAGAAAATCTCATAAACTTTCTTATATTATGTGTATAATTTAAAGCATATTCGAAAGTAGTAATATTGGTAACTATCCAAAATTATACTTATAAAACTTTACAAAAATTCCTCACTTAAAAGAAAATACCACACTAACATAATATCTAACGGCATCTTGTAAACTTACAGGGTCTCATAATAATAATGTCTTAAACCCTCTATAACCTCCTAATAGACATAATCCCTTGGAACTCATATGGATTTACTATGGCACATTCTAGTGCTTAGGTACGGGATGCAACTTCCTTCTCCCCTTAGAAACATTCGTCCTCGAACGTTTAACTCTTCGGGATTTATATAACCTTGGTAGAGTCGCCCTTGTAATAACTACTACCAACTCTTCTTGTAGAAACCCAGTAATTTCACGCCATATAGGATCACAATCATTAATAATGACGATGGCCTCACATGACCAATAAAAATAGCTAGCACAATAGTTTGTACACGCACCTTGAGGTTATGACGTCTCAGTCGGACCTTTCTCTAGAAGAGGAAATAGGTAGGGATATCTAGACTTCATGTCTTCCTCGGCCTCCCAAGTCATTTCTTCCACATTTTTTTTCCTCCAAAGTACTTTCACGGAGGCTACCTCCTTATTCCGTAGCTTGCGGATTTGTCGGTCTAGGATGGCAACAGGAATTTCCTCATATGACAAGTCCTCTGTAATCTGTACATCATCCGTGGGCACCACTCGGGTAGGATCGCCAATGCACTTCCGTAACATAGATACGTGCAAAACTGGATGGACAAACTCCAACTCTGAGGGAAATTCTAACTCATAAGCTACTTGGCCAACTCTCCGAATGATCCTATAAGGCCCAATATATCATGGGAAAAATTTTCCTTTCTTGTCAAACCTCATCACACCCTTCATAGGTGACACCTTTAAGAATACCCAGTCATCACCCCCGAACTCTAAATCTCATTTCCGCACGTCCGAATATGACTTCTGACGACTCTGAGCTGTCAATAGTCGATCCCGGATAAGCTTTAATTTTTCTATGGCTTGCTGAACCAGGTCTGGCCCATGTAATCCAGATTCTCCAACATCGAACCACCCTATAGGCGACCTACACTTCCATCTGTAAAGAGCTTCGTATGGAGCTATCTGAATGCTAGAATGGTAGCTATATTATACGCGAACTCAATAAGCGGCAGATGATCATCCCAGATACCTTTGAAGTCTATCACACAAGCTCGCAGCATATCCTCCAGTGTTTGAATAGTACGCTCAGCCTATCCATCTGTCTGGGGATGAAATGTTGTACTAAGACTTACTTGAGTCCCCAATCCCTTTTGGAAGGACCTCCAGAAGTTAGCTGTAAATTGAGCTCCTCTATCCGATATAATAGATACAGGGACACCATGCAGTCGTACTATTTCCTTAATATAAAGTCTCGCATAATCTTCTGAGGAATATGTAGTTCTAACGGGCAGAAAATGGGCTGACTTTGTGAGCCTATCAACAATCACCCATATCGAATCAAACTTACGCTGGGTACGAGGTAAGCCTACGATGAAGCCCATATTGATTATCTCCCATTTCAAAGTCGGAATATTCATAGCCTGCAAAAATCCACCGGGTTTTTGATGCTCAATCTTAAATTCTGCTATTCTGCTATATCCTTTTTCATTCCGTCCCGGAATCTTCATAGCCTACAAATTCTGCTATATCCTTTTTCATTCCGTCCCACCAATATATTTCTCTGATGTCATGATAGATCTTTGTTGCTCCTGGATGGATAGAATAATGAGAATAGTGAGTTTTTCCCATAACCAGCCGACGCAACCCTGCAAAATTAGGCACACATAATCGCCCTTGATATTTGAGGACTCCGTCTTCTGTAATTTCAAATGGTGTCTTCTCCTTCTGAAGGGTGGTGTCCCTATAACGAACTAACACAGGATCCTCATATTGGCGTTCCTTTACTTCAGTTACTAAAGAGGATGTTGTTGTATCTTGAATAGTAATTCCAATATCACCTGAATCCAGTAACTGAACTCCAAGACTTGCTAGTTGATGAACCTCACGAGTTATTCCCCTGTTTCTGGCTGCAAATATGACAGGCTACCCATAGATCTATGGCTGAGGGCGTCAGCTACTACATTCGCCTTCCCTGGATGGTATAAAATTTCAACGTCATAGTCTTTAACTAGCTTCAACCATCTCCTTTGACGTAGATTCAATTCCTTTTGCTTGAATATGTACTGGAGGCTCTTATGATTCATATAGATCTCAACATGAATGCCATACAAGTAGTGCCTCCACATCTTTAGTGCATGAATCACTGCCGCTAACTCTAAGTCGTGAGTCAGGTGGTTCTTCTCGTGCTTCCTTAGTTGTCTAGAAGCATAAGCCACAAGCTTACCATGCTGCATCATCACACAACCCAATCCAATGCCTGAAGCATCGCAATAGATAACATAAGCATCGGTCCCTTCTGGGAGCGTTAGAACCGGTGCTGAAGTTAACCTGTCCTTTAATGCTTGGAAACTCTGTTCACAAGCATCAGTCCATTAAAGATTTGCTACTTTCTGAGTCAACTTTGTTAAAGGTGCTGAAAGGGAAGAAAATCCTTCCACAAATCTCCTGTAATAACCCGCCAATCCAAGAAAGCTACGAACCTCCGTTGGTGTTGTGGGCCTAGGCCAAGTCTTTACTGCCTCAATCTTTTGTGTATCCACCCGGATGCCTTCACCCGAAATGATATGCCCAAAGAAAGTTACAGAGTTCAACCATAATTCACACTTAGAAAATTTTGCATACAACTTCCTTTCTTGTAGAACTCTGAGCACAGTACGCAGATGACTAGCATGCTCATCCTCTGAACGAGAATATACCATTATATCCTCCATAAATACAATTACAAATAGATCTAAGAAAGGCCTGAACACACGGTTCATCAAATCCATGAATACTGCTGGGGCATTGGTTAGACCGAACGACATAACCCGAAAAGTGCCCATATCTAGTCCTGAATGCTGTCTTCGGAATATCTTCATCCTTAACCCTTACCTGATGGTACCCGGACCTCAAGTCTATCTTTGAAAAGCACTTGGCACCTTGCAACTGATCAAATAAGTCGTCAATCCTCGAGTGCGGGTAATTATTCTTGATCATCACCTTTTTCAGTTTCCTATAATCAATACACATTCGTAAGGAACCATCTTTCTTCCTTACAAACAACACAGGTGCTCCCCACAGTGATGTACTAGGTCTGATAAAACCTTTTTCAAGCAAATCCTTTAGTTGTTCTTTCAACTCTTTCAGCTCTGCGTGGGCCATTCTATAGGGAGGAATAGATATTGGGTGAGTATCTAGTAGTAGGTCAATAGAAAACTCAATTTCTCGCTCTGTTGGGAGACCTAGAAGTTCATCAGGAAAGATATATGGAAACTCATTTAACACAGGGATGGACTGAATGGTTGGTGACTCTACTTCCACATCATGAACCCGAACTAAGTGATAAATACAGCCCTTCTGATAATCTTCCTTGCCTTGAGATAGGAAATAAATCTACCTCTCGGCGATGCCATGTTACCTTTCCACTCCAAAACAGGCTCCCCCGAAAATTTGAAAATCGGGCTATCTTTGATCTACAATCAACGTTGGCATGATAGTAAGCCAACCAATCCATAACTATTATAACATCAAATTCTACCATATCTAACTCGATTAAGTCTGCTACGATAGGTCAACCATGAACTATTATTATACAACCCCTATATACCTGCTTAGCTATCACCGAGACTTCAACAGGTGTAGATACCTCAAAAGGTTTAACCAACTCAGGTTTTATTTCAAACTTACTAGCAACCAATGGAGTAACGTATGATAAGGTAGAACCTGGATCAATCAGTGCATATACATCATAGGAGGAGACTGATAATATACCTGTAACAACATCAGGTGATGACTCTTGGTCCTGTCGTCCTGCCAACGGATAAATGCGGTTCTGAGGGCTGCTCGAGCTACATGCTCCGCCTCTGCCTCTACCATGACTCATTGGTGCATAGGGACCTTGCCTGGAGGGCGTACTGATGATGACGATCCAGCTACAGATCCCGTTGGCTGAGTTACGNCCTAATCCCATACGGCACTGTTCGGTATGCTGCTTACCACATTGAGTACATCGTGGCAAGGGTGGCCTCATCTGATTTGACTCACCCCTATACTGAGAACCTGAGGCACTAAAATTCTGACCAGGACCTGAATATGTAGAACGATCAAATCTCTTACCGCCAAACTGAGGGGGCATGCTAGCCGAGGGCTGGGATGGATATGTCGAATACTGCTGCCTCTGACCACCTCAAAACTCACCAGAAGGACCCAAAGACCTCACTCTCTTATTCTGGGCCCTATCATGCTCACGGTCGGTCCTCTATTTCTATTTACGCTCCTCTACACCCTGAGCGTATGCCTGTATACGAGAAATATCCATGTCTGGATGAAGTGAAATCGACATACAATCGTTAAGCAAGTGAGGCTCTAATCCCATCACGAACCGATGAACCCGATCCTCCATCTTAGATACAATAGTGGGAGCATACCTAGCCAACGAATCAAACTGAAGACTGTACTCCCGAACACTCATGTTTCCCTGCCGAAAGGTCAAGAACCTATCAACTCTAGCTCACCTAAGCTCTGGTGGCAGATAATGACGAAGAAAAGCTTCTGTAAACTCCTGCCATACCGGTGGAGGGGCATTCTCACCTCTGGACAATTCCCAAGACTCGTACCAATTAACTGCAACATCTCGGATTCTATAGGAAGCTAGCTCAACTGACTCAGTCGCAGTGGCCTTCATTACCCATAACATCCTCTGCACTCTATCAATAAATACATGAGGGTCCTCATTCGGGTCTGCTCCACTGAATACCGGAGGGTCTAAATTAATAAAGTCACGAACCCTCGCACTCACAGACCTATCTTCGTGACCGATACCTATTCCTGACGCTGAGCCTGTGCAACTACTAATCGGGTCAGTAACTGAACAACATCTCTCATCTCCTGACCCGGCGCATCCGGCTGAGGTGCTGAATGTACAGAGGCGGGCACTGAAGCTGGTGCCCTTCGGAGATCTTCTAGAAAAGGCGGGGTATGTGAAGTCTGAGATGGAACCTCACATCAGACTCTCCCCGAGCCCTGGTAACTCGTGGCGCTCGACTAGTAGTCTCACCAGCCACGAACTTTCCCTTATAGGCGACTGTATTCTTTGGAGGCATTGCTGAAAATATAGCATATTGTTAAGAACATGAATTCTTGTATCACACGATCTAAGATAAAAAGAGAGGATCATATATGTCCTGTAGCCTCCCGTTTATAAGTGTGGTGCACGACACACCCATAAACAAGACTCTACTAGACACGATCTGTAGACAACCCTAGGACAGAACTGCTCTGATACCACTTTTGTCACGACCCAAACTGATGGGCCGCGACGGGTGCCTGAGTCCTACCTGTCAAACACCCCTAAACATGCGTCTAAAATATGAACCTGAATCACATCTGCTGAATTATGAGAACATTATACATGAAGGACATCTGCACAAAAAGGCATACATACATATACGTACAACATACATAGGACGAGCCGGCAAGGTTGCTATAGACAACTATACATCTCAAAACTAGAAGCCGGCAAGGCCACATTNGCTTGTTTCTTCAGTATAATTTGGACCATGCCAAAAGAAAGAAGTGATAGCCTTAACATACCTGAATCGATTTTTTTTTTAAAATTCTTCTAACACACGCCAACTGTGACGAAACACGTAATAGCAAGATCGGAATAGGGAACAATTCGTATGAATTGCTCGATGCAATAGCGTTGCTTACTGCAAAATCATCTTGATGAAACTCTTTCTCAAGAGAGGTAACATTATATACATGAAATACTTGCTGGAAACTTTTTAGCAATTCCTTTTGAGCTTAAGAGAGGTAATGTTTCTTTTGCTATTCATTTTTGAGCAATTCTTTATGAACCAAAGAATTTTATCTTTGTCTTTAGGCGGTCCCTACTTAGGATGATTAAGACACTCCAAAGTGTAACATTTAGGCAAGAATTTAAGAGTCATCTACAATTAAAAGAGGACTGCCACATTCTTGGCCTTTTTAGGCTTATCATAAAAACTTAATTATTATCTTTTTTTAAAACTAATTAATCCCCATTAACCAATAATCAACCAATTACCCATGTAATTAAAAATTATCCCAAGTTATTTAAAATACTACCAATTTTTAACACACTTTATGTACCCTAATATCATGGTCATGGGGTACTATATAAAATAAATACATATACTATTATTTTATTAAAACATCCATGTAAAAATACGTCTATTTTCTCAACTTATAATTTTTCTAATCTCATATAAAGAGTAAATATTCTCGTACGCTTAATTCTTAACATTGTAAAAGTAGCATTCTTTTCTTGTGCGAAAATAATTTCTATCTTTATAATAAATAAAATCTCATAAACTTTCTTATATTATGTGTATAATCTAAAGCATATTCGAAAGTAGTAATATTGGTAACTATCCAAAATTATACTTATAAAACTTTACTAAAATTCCTCACTTAAAAGAAAATACCACACTAACATAATATCTAACGGCATCTTGTAAACTTATAGGGTCTCATATTAATAATATCTTAAACCTTCTATAACCTCCTAATAGACATAATCTTTTCGAACTCATATGGATTTACTATGGCACATTCTAGTGCTTAGGTACGGGATGTAACATAAATAGTCCAGAAAAACAATAGGCAGGAATAGAGTAAAGCAACCTAAGAATGATGTGACTAGTAGCAAATAAGAGGAAGTCAAGTCAGAACAAGTTGGCATGCGTACTCTTAAGCTATCTACTCAATTAAGATAGAAATCGTAGTATATGAATGAAAATGAGCGATTTCATAGGAGTAAAAATAGGATTTTAGCAATAATGACCTGTGTACGCACTCGTTACCTCACGTACACGGCGTCCACGTAACAAAATCAGTATAAAAATGCCTAAGGGAAAGTCCCCAACACAGAATTAGGCAAGCCACTTACCTTGACCGCGCTAATCAACTCAATACCACGCTCTTGCCACGAGTATCTGACTCCGGGTGGCCCAAATCTATTCAAATCGATTATATGGTGTAAATATCACTTCAAGGGAATAAAATAGCTAATTATTTATAAGCTAATACGCGAAATTAGGAAATTCGCCCAAAAAGTCCCCCGGGCCTACATCTCGGGATCGGGTAAAATATATATTTCCCGAACACCCATTCGCTCATGAACCCACTCGAACAAGAATCAACAAAATCCGACGTCTAAATCTCCCTAAATCCTTAGATTTCTAATTGGAAAAATTTCATCCCATTTTCATGGTTTTTCTTCCAATTTCATTGATTAGATTGAGGAAAATGATAGAGATTATCGATATACAAAGGGATTAAGGTTAGAAAACGTTACCTATGATCCTCCTCTTCAAATCCCACTGAAAATCGCCAAGTTCCGAGTGCACAATCGATTTTGGAATTATGAAATTCAAACCCTCGGATTTTTTGTATAAACTGCCCAGACATTTCGTACATGCAACATTGGGATCGCAAGTGCGGAAGTTCATTAAGTGGCCTTGGGTCGCACCTGCGGCACCCCTTTCGCACCTGCGTTCCCGCACCTGCGGAAATACCATCGCAGGTGCGGAAATTCATTTAATGGCCTGGGGTTGCACCTGCAGCACCCCCTCCGCACCTGCGTGTCCGCACATGTGGAAATACCATCGCATGTGCGAGACACCAGAACCAGAATGGTCCAGCTGTTTCTCAACTTCTCAAACTCACCCATTGGGCATCCGAAAAAACCCCGAGGCCCCCGGGAGCTCAATAAAACCTACCAACTGACCCTAGTATCTTATTCAAACTTGGTCGAGCCTTAAAAACACATCTCATAACATCATTGGACTTAGTTTATTTTAGGCAGCTTCAACGTAGTAAGTTAGACACTGATTTAGGCACCCGAAATATAAGTAAAGGCAACAAAATTTAGAGTAGAACACAAGGCACAATGTACAGGAAAATTCTTTCCCAACTTTGTATTTAACTTGAGCATACAAAGAAACTCAACTCGAAGTACATCCGTGTACAAATGAAGATCACTCTTGACCCTCACAATTTCTCTCAAGACTTCTCTTAGCCTTAGGTGTTTACAATCTTGAAAACAAGACTTAGGACTCCTTCCTAACTCAATGTGTAACTCTTTACACGTTTTTCTCCCCTTCTCAAAGTGTAAGCAAGGCTGCCCATTTATAACATCATGGGACAACCCACTTTCCCCACCTTTAGGCCAATACACTTGCCCACTACCCCACTACTTTAGCATAGTGTAGTTGAAAACTCCCCAACTACTAGGATCATGTAAATCATGCTAAATAATAGTGGGATCATGGCCCCAAAAACGTGCAAGGTTGATGCCCTCTTTTCAGCAACTTCCTAACTGCTGCCCATGTGCACAACATGTGCCGGTAACCGCCGTTGACTTGGTCCTTTCGAGCTTGCTGCCCCATTTTCGTGACTTGGCCTTAGCCAAGATTCAATGCCCTTGTATCCAGATGCATTGTAGCCAAAATTGGCCATGCCATTTCACACGAACTTGGCCTGTTTTGCCGCAACTCGATGCTATGCAAAATCTGCCCGCACATTGCCTTTCCGTTGCACTTTGGCTTGCTTTTGCCTCATCGTTTTTGCTTTGCCTTGGCATCACTGCCTCATGCCTTTATTCCTATACCATGATCAAGTGTCACCCTTGGCCCGCAACTCACCGTCAAGCCCTTACCAAGCTGCCTCACCTCCGTCGACGCCTTGGCCATCACTTGCCCGTTTCCCTTTTTAGCTTTGGTGCTGCTCATGCACCTTTGCTTGCAACACTCTTGCTGTCTCATGACAACACTCTTGTTGTCCTTGCCGAGCTCCCTAAGTGAGGGGCTAAAAAACCACCCGCACCCTTTGAAACTCGACGTCCTCGTCGAGGATAGCTCAATTTATGAGTCCTAAGGGGTTGACAAGCAACGCCCCTTGACCCCCTTTCTCCACGGCCAAATTGCATCCAATGCCTCCAGTTTTGTTAGCCTTTCCCGCAGTTCGTTGTTACCACCGGCCATGTTCTCAAACAAGACCACTAAACCCCGAGGCTCCCGGGACCTCAACCAAACCTACCAACTGACCCTAGTACCTTGTTCAAACTTGGTCGAGCATTAAAAACACATCTCATAATATCAAAATCATCAATTATGCATAGATTCAAGCCTAAGAACTTAGGAAAGTTCTAGAATTTACATCCGATGCCGAAACACGTCTAAACTCATCTGAATGACCTCAAATTTTGCACACAGGTCATAAATGACATTACAGACCTGCTGTCGCTTTTGGAAATCCATTCCGAGTCCGATATCAAAATTTCACCTATCGGCCGAAATCGCCGAAAATTTAAATTTCGCCAATTCAAGCATAAATCCACAACCGACCCCGGGAACACATTCTGAACACGCTCCTAACTTCAAAATCACCCAACGGAGCTAACGGAGTCAACGAAATTCCATTCCGGATCCGTCTTCATACAGCTCTAGCTACAGTCAGATTTCTAAAGCTAAAAACCACATTTATGGACTATGTGTCCAAAATCACCCCGGATTGTATCACTCAACGCTCCGACAAGTTCCAATAATATAAATAGACATGGGAGAAGCGATTAGTAGGGGATCAGGGCGCTGATTCTTAAAATGACCGACCAGGTCGTTACATTAGGTGCATGGAATTGGAAATTTCTTTAGAGTATTTGAGTGGGAAATTATGGTCCGATTTTGGTGTTCTTGCTATGTATAGAATCGTGGGAGGATCAGAATTCTTGTGATATAAATTTTATAGAATTTTGAGGTGTGGGACCGGGGCTCGGGTTTGGCCAGATTTCGAGAATTGTGTCTAAATTGATTGTTTTCGATTGGGTTTTGTTGCTTTAGCGTATATTGATGACGTTAATCTGGTTTTGGTTAGATTCGAAGCTTTTGGGAGCCAATTCGAGGGGAAAGAGCATCGTGGAGTAGCTTTTGGGCTGTTTTGAGGTAAGTAACGATTGTAACTCTAAACCTAAGGGTATGACACCCCATTATTTGGTATTGTTTTGGTAAATGAGGTGACGCACATGTTAGGTGACAGGCGTGTGGGCGTTCACCGATAGGGATCGTGACTTGGTCCGTCCCATAGCGACTATTAAGCTGCGTATTTGATTTGAAACCTTATGACATCCTGTAATTCAGAAGTTTATACTTGCTTATGGGCTGTGAGCCATGTTTGGGGCATCGTGCCGACTTGTTTAGACCCTCGTAGATACTTTTACACTATTC
Source organism: Nicotiana knightiana (assembly GCA_005239525.1). Taxonomy (NCBI): domain Eukaryota; kingdom Viridiplantae; phylum Streptophyta; class Magnoliopsida; order Solanales; family Solanaceae; genus Nicotiana; species Nicotiana knightiana. The sequence goes on along the minus strand of ML414076.1, from coordinate 136,725 downwards.
TCACACTATCCTAATAGAGCAATTGTGAACTCATTCATGTTTCCTACTTGTTGTTATTCTCACTACTATCGCACTGTTTGAAACTCTGAGAGGTATTTTGGGCTGAGTCCCGTGAGTTGAGATGAATTGCCCGAGTGGCTTGTGAGGATGACTGAGTGAGGCCTTGCGCCGAGTATGGGAGGATAGTTATGGATCGGGCTGCACGCCGCAGCAATATATATGTTATATATTACATATGGATCGGGCTGCACGCCGCAGCAATATAGATTACATATGGATCGGGTTGCACTCTGCAGTAATATAGATTATATATGGGTCATGCTGCACGCCGCAACAATATATGTTATATATATAGATCGGGCTGCACGCCGCAGCAATGTACATATTGGGTCGGGCTGCACGCCGCAACAATGTACATATTGGATCGGGCTGCACGCTGCAACAAATATAGCGCTTGGGTTGTAAGAGCCCCTCCAGAGTCTGTACACCCCCAGTGGGCGCAGTCGACTATTATATGGATCGGGTTGCTCGCCGCAGCAGTTGTATGTATTCCTGGTACACTCTGAGTACGAGTGTCTAGTGTGAGCATGAGATACTGATAGTGGAGTCAAGAGTGACTGAGAGGCTTTATTGTGAGTGATATTGTGCCCGAGGGGCTTATATTTTATGAAACTACTATTTTTCACTCTCCTTTACACTGTGCCTCCGATGATAATGTTGGACAAATGATTTTATGTGTGATTTTTAAGTGGAAACTAGAGTTTTATGAAATATTCAGAATGTAGATTCCTGACTTGATTTATTCATCTCCACTATTATTATATGGATTTACATGATTTATAAATGCTCGTCACTACACTCAAGTTTTTAGTTACTTTGATTATTTACTGAGTTGGCGCAATCACGTTACTCCCTGCACCTCTGTGTGCAGATCCAAGTACCAGACCGTTTCACTAGTTGATTTTCGGATGCGCTTGGAGTTTGTTCGAGGATCGAGGTAGCTGCTCAGTGTCCCTAGATCACCTCGTTTCCTTTCCTTAGTTCATAGTTTTTGTCTTTTGTGCTCCAGGCTTTGTAGTAGAAAGTCACCTTAATTTACATTGCATTTACAGTTCTAGATGCTCATGACAGTTAACTCTAGGTTTTGGAGAAGTGTATAAATTGTTCATCTCATTTTTCTGTTTTAAAATCTGCTAATTTTGGGAAATTATGAAATATTATGATAGTTTGTAATGGTTGGCTAGCCTAGTTCCATGATAGGCGCCATCGGCTTAGGGTTCCAGTTTCTATCATTTGTGACAGAGGTACTCAGTTCACATCTCAGGGTTGAGCTCAGCATTTCATCCTCAGACCGACGGGCAATCAAAGCGTACTATTCAGATTTTGGAGGATATGTTGCCTGCCTATATCATTGATTTTAGGGGTTCATGAGATCAGTTTCTGCCAATCGTGAAGTTTGCTTATAATAATAGTTATCATTCGAGTATCCAGATGGCTCCGTATGAGGCTTTATATGGTAGGAGGTGCAGATCTCTAGTTGGTTGGTCTGAGCCGGGCGAGGCTAGGCTATTGGGATCAGACTTGGTTCAGGATGCGTTGGGTAAGGTGAAGTTGATTCAGGACCGGCTTCGCACGGCGCAGTCTAGGCAGAAGAGTTATGCAGACCGGAAGGTTCGAGATGTGTATTTCATGGTTGGGGAGAAGGTGTTGCTGAAGGTTTCACCCATGTAGGGTGTTATGAGGTTCAGGAAGAGGGGAAAGCGGAGTCCCTGGTTTATTGGGCCTTTTGAGGTGCTTCAGAGGAATGGGGAGGTGTCTTATAGGCTTTCCATGCCTCCCAGCTTATCGAGTATCCATCCGGTGTTCCATGTTTCGATGCTCCAGAAGTATGTTGGTGACCCGTCTCATGTTTTGGACTTCAGCACGGTTCAACTCGAGGGTGATATGTGATATGAGGTAGAGCCAGTGGCTATTTTTGGTCGTCAAGTCATAAAGCGGGGTCTAAGGATATAGCTTCAGTGAAGGTTCAGTGGAGAGGACAGCCGATGGAGGATTCCACCTGGGAGACCGAGTGGGAGATACGGAGTAGATATTCTCACTTATTCGAGACTCCAGGTATGTTTCTAGACCTGTTCGAGGATGAATGTTTGTTTAAGAGGGGGAGGATGTAACGACCCGGTCGGTCGTTTCGTTAGATTAGCCCCGTTTCTCCTGTTTCTGCTTTATCATATGTTTCTTAGCCTATTTATGTTGTGTTGGGTCGATTGGCTCGGGTTCGGGGTGGTCGTGGTGAGAACAGAGACACTTAGTCTCTTAAATTAGCTTAATAGTTGAAAAAGTCAACTGGGAGTTGACTTATTGGTAAACGACCTCGGAATGTGGATTTTATGGCTCGGATAGCTTCGTTAGGTGATTTGGGACTTAGGACTGTGTTCGGAATGAAGTTTTGATGTCCGATGTAGAATTAGGCTTGAATTGGCGAAAGTTAGTTTTTGGCGATTTCTGATCGGCAGAGGAAAATAGGCTATCGGGGTCAAAATGGAATTCCGACAGTTGGATAAAGTTCATAATGTCATTTTGGATATGTGTACAAATTTTCAGGTCAATCGGATGTGTTTTGGTTGGTTTCAGCATCATTGCCGAAATTTAGAAGTTTCAAAGTTCATAGGCTTGAATTTGATGTGATTTTGGTATTTTTGCGTTGTTTTTGGTGTCTCGAAGGCTCGACTAAGTTTGAATGATTTTATGGGGTATGTTGGTAGGTTTGGTTGAGGTCCCGGAGGCCTCGGGTGTGTTTCGGATGCTCAAACGGGTACTTTTGGTCTTTGGGAGATTGCTGATTTTCTGGTGTTTTAGCAGCAGTGGTTTGTTCATTGCGATCGCGTGAGTTCATCCGCGATCGCGTAGAGAAAATTTTGAGGAAGGAAGGTTTTTTCTATGCGATCGCGTAATGAGGATTGCGATCACATAGGTTGGGAAGCTGAAGCAGTACGGTTGTGTGGCTCTTTGTGCGATCGCATAGGTGTTCTGAGGCGCGTGTGTGGGATGGATATTTGAGCTATGCGAACGCATGTGTTGGTATGCGAATGCGTAGAGTGGTCTGGACTGTGCATCACGATCGCGTGGCTGGAGACGCGATCGCACTGAAGGAAATATTAGTACTGGGCCGAATGTTTTAAATAGCCCTTTCTTACGAATTTTTGTCTATTTTCCTCCATTGATGAGCGGATTTAGAGCTCTTTGAGAGCGTTTGAAAAGGAAATCGAAGGGAATCACTTGGAGGTAAGATTTCGACTTCATAACTCGATTCTATGTTGTTTTCTAAGTAATTAAACCGGAAAATTGTTGGATTTAAAACCAAAATTGGGGAGGTTAGGCGCATGGAATTGGAAATTTTTTCTGAGGATTTGAGAGGGCAATTGTTGTCCGATTTTGGTGTTCTTGGTATGTATAGAATCGTGGGAGGATGAGGATTCTTGTGATGTAAATTTTATAGAATTCCAATACGTGGGCCTGGGGCTCAGGTTTGGCCAGATTTCGAGAATTGTGTCTAAATTGATAGTTTTCGATTGGGTTTTGTTCCTTTAGCGTATATTGATGAAGTTAATCTCGTTTTGGTTAGATTCAAAGCTTTTGGGAGCCAATTCGGGGGCAAAAACATCGCGGAGTAGCTTTTGGGCTGTTTTGAGGTAAGTAACGATTGTAACTCATAACCTGAGGGTATGACACCCCGTCATTTTTGGTAAATGAGGTGACACACATGCTCGGTGACGAGCGTGTGGGAGTGAACCCATAGGGATCGTGACTTGGTCCGTCCCATAACGACTTTTAAGTCGCGTATTCGATTTGAAACCTTATGATATCCTATAATTTAGAAGTTTATACTTGTTTATGGGCTGTGAGCCATGTTTAGGGCCTCGTGCCGACCTGTTTAGACCCTCAGGGGTACTTTTACACTATTCTCACACTATCCTGATAGAACAATTATGAACTCAGTCATGTTTCCTACTTGTTGTTATTCTCACTATTATCGCACTATTTGAAACTCTGAGAGGTATTTTGGGCTGAGTCCCGTGAGTTGAGATGAATTTCCCGAGTGGCTTGTGAGGATGACTGAGTGAGGCCTAGCGCCGAGTATGTGAGGATAGTTATGGATCGGGTTGCACGCCGCAACAATATATATGTTGTATATTACATATGGATCGGGCTGCACGCCGCAACAATAAAGATTACATATGGATCGGGCTGCACGCCGCAACAATATAAATTATATATGGGTCGGGTTGCACGCCACAACAATATATGTTATATATATGGATCGGGCTGCACGCCACAACAATGTACATATTGGATCGGGCTGCACGCCGTAGAAAATATAGCGCTTGGGCTGTAGGATCCCCTCCGGAGTCTATACACCCCAGTGGGCGCAGTCGCCTATTATATGGATCGGGCTGCATGCCGCAACGTATGTTATAAGAATCGGGCTGCATGCCGTATGTATATATATATATATATATATATATATATATGTGTGTGTGTGTGTGTGTGTGTGTGTGTGTGTTGGATCGGGCTGCCCCCCGCAGTAGTTGTTTGTATTCCTGGTACTTGCTGAGTACGAGTGTCTAGTGTGAGCATGAGATACTGATAGTGGAGTCACGAGTGATTGAGATGCTTGCCCGAGAGGCTTTATTGTGAGTGATACTGTGCCCGAGGGACTTATATTTTTTGAAACTACTGTTTTTCACTCTCCTTTACATTGAGCCTCTGATGATAGCGTTGGATAAATGATTTTATGNTCGAGAATTGTGTCTAAATTGATAGTTTTCGATTGGGTTTTGTTCCTTTAGCGTATATTGATGAAGTTAATCTCGTTTTGGTTAGATTCAAAGCTTTTGGGAGCCAATTCGGGGGCAAAAACATCGCGGAGTAGCTTTTGGGCTGTTTTGAGGTAAGTAACGATTGTAACTCATAACCTGAGGGTATGACACCCCGTCATTTTTGGTAAATGAGGTGACACACATGCTCGGTGACGAGCGTGTGGGAGTGAACCCATAGGGATCGTGACTTGGTCCGTCCCATAACGACTTTTAAGTCGCGTATTCGATTTGAAACCTTATGATATCCTATAATTTAGAAGNTTTATAAATGCTCGTCACTACACTCAAGTTTTTAGTTACTTTGATTACTTACTAAGTTGGCGTAATCACGTTACTCCCTGCACCTCTGTGTGGAGATCCAGGTACCGGACCATCTCACTAGTTGATTTTCGGACGCGCTTGGAGTTTGTTCGAGGATCGAGGTAGCTGCTCAGCGTCCCCAGCTCACCTCCTTTCCTTTCCTCAGTTCATAGTTTTTGTCTTTTGTTCTCCAGGCTTTGTAGTAGCATGTCACCTTAATGAACATTGTATTTACAGTTCTAGATGCTCATGATAGTTAAGTCCAGGTTTTTGGGAAGTGTATAAATTGCTCATCTCGTTTTGCTATTTTAAAATCTGCTAATTTTGGGAAATTATGAAATATTATGATAGTCTGTAATGGTTGGCTAGCATAGTTCCATGATCGGCGTCATCACGGCCNGTGAGCCATGTTTAGGGCCTCGTGCCGACCTGTTTAGACCCTCAGGGGTACTTTTACACTATTCTCACACTATCCTGATAGAACAATTATGAACTCAGTCATGTTTCCTACTTGTTGTTATTCTCACTATTATCGCACTATTTGAAACTCTGAGAGGTATTTTGGGCTGAGTCCCGTGAGTTGAGATGAATTTCCCGAGTGGCTTGTGAGGATGACTGAGTGAGGCCTAGCGCCGAGTATGTGAGGATAGTTATGGATCGGGTTGCACGCCGCAACAATATATATGTTGTATATTACATATGGATCGGGCTGCACGCCGCAACAATAAAGATTACATATGGATCGGGCTGCACGCCGCAACAATATAAATTATATATGGGTCGGGTTGCACGCCACAACAATATATGTTATATATATGGATCGGGCTGCACGCCACAACAATGTACATATTGGATCGGGCTGCACGCCGTAGAAAATATAGCGCTTGGGCTGTAGGATCCCCTCCGGAGTCTATACACCCCAGTGGGCGCAGTCGCCTATTATATGGATCGGGCTGCATGCCGCAACGTATGTTATAAGAATCGGGCTGCATGCCGTATGTATATATATATATATATATATATATATATATATATATATATATGTGTGTGTGTGTGTGTGTGTGTGTGTGTGTGTTGGATCGGGCTGCCCCCCGCAGTAGTTGTTTGTATTCCTGGTACTTGCTGAGTACGAGTGTCTAGTGTGAGCATGAGATACTGATAGTGGAGTCACGAGTGATTGAGATGCTTGCCCGAGAGGCTTTATTGTGAGTGATACTGTGCCCGAGGGACTTATATTTTTTGAAACTACTGTTTTTCACTCTCCTTTACATTGAGCCTCTGATGATAGCGTTGGATAAATGATTTTATGCGAGATTTTTAAATGGAAACTGAAGTTTTATGAAATATTCGGAATGTAGATTCCTGACTTGATTTATTCATCTCCACTGTTATTCATTATATGGATTTACATGATTTATAAATGCTCGTCACTACACTCAAGTTTTTAGTTACTTTGATTACTTACTAAGTTGGCGTAATCACGTTACTCCCTGCACCTCTGTGTGGAGATCCAGGTACCGGACCATCTCACTAGTTGATTTTCGGACGCGCTTGGAGTTTGTTCGAGGATCGAGGTAGCTGCTCAGCGTCCCCAGCTCACCTCCTTTCCTTTCCTCAGTTCATAGTTTTTGTCTTTTGTTCTCCAGGCTTTGTAGTAGCATGTCACCTTAATGAACATTGTATTTACAGTTCTAGATGCTCATGATAGTTAAGTCCAGGTTTTTGGGAAGTGTATAAATTGCTCATCTCGTTTTGCTATTTTAAAATCTGCTAATTTTGGGAAATTATGAAATATTATGATAGTCTGTAATGGTTGGCTAGCATAGTTCCATGATCGGCGTCATCACGGCCGCTTAGGATTTGGGGTCGTGACAAGTTGGTATCAGAGCCTAGGTTACATAGGACTCAACGGTCATGAGCAGGTTTAGTAGAGCCTTGTGGATCGGTACGGAGACGTCTGTACTTATCTTCGTGAGGATGCATAACCCTTAGGAACAATCTCATTTTCTTGAATTCTGTCGTGTCATTTTGTTGATTCTAGAAATCTAAACTTCTGTTGTTTCATTCTCTCATAGATGGTGAGGACTCGCACTACCGATCAGGGTGATCAGCCACCGGCAAGATCGACGAGAGGTCGAGGCTGCGGTCGAGGCCATGGTAGAGGTAGGGGCTATCCTGTGCAACAGCCAAGGCAGTACCCGTTGATCCCCCTACTATTCAAGATCAGGTTCCCGCCGTTGATGCTCCAGCGGGACATGCTCAGGCATCGGCAGTGCCTATTGATATTCCGGGTCTTCAGGAGACCTTGGCTCAGATCTTGACGGTATGTACCACCCATGCTCAGGCAGTTGCCGCTACTTCTCAGGCCGGGGGAGGTAGTAAGACTCTAGTTTCCCGGACACCTGAGCAGGTCACACATGGCCATCAGACACCGGGGCGGTTCCAGCCCAGCCGGTTGCTCCAGTTCAGGACTTCGTGGTTCTAGCTATGCCAGATGATGAGCAGCGTAGGCTGGAGAGATTTTGTAAACTACAGCCTCCGACATTTAGTGGTGCTGAGGGCGAGGATGCCCAGGTTTTTCTGGATAAGTGTCAGCGGATGCTTCGTACTGCCGGGATTCTGGAGACCAGTGGGGTCTCGTTTGCTACTTTTCAGTTTTCTGGTGCTGCTTTCACTTGGTAGGAGTCTTTTGAGAGGCGTAGGCCTGTTGGTTCAGCACCCCTCACCTGGAAGCAGTTCTCCACTATCTTCTTGGAGAAGCATGTACCCCACTCTCACAGGGAGGAGCATCGCATGCATTTTGAGCAGTTGCGTCAGGGGGAGCTATCAGTGACGCAGTTGTCGCGCACCCTTTTTTCCTCTCCCTCACAGAATATCGGGTTTATGACATTAGTTGGGACAAATCTTTCGTTTTAGGAAAGGGGTTTGCATATTTTGAAGAGTCGCCACCTAACGATTTTAACGGTGCGTTAGGGCACCTAAGGGGTTCAATTATAACTACGTTGCTAACCAGAGATTTGGGTAAGGGCTTGAAATTATCCTAAGGGGAAGGTGTTAGGCACCTCTCAGGATCCACAAGTGTGGTTACCGGGCAAATGGTTTCGTGAATTTGTAAAACTAGCAAATAATAAGTAAAGGCTCAAATAAGAGGGGATTTAAATCTTAAGCATGCAGATGATTAGAAAGCAGTAAAGAAGATTTTCTTTTAAAAATAATTACGAGCTAGCATATAAAGGTGTCCTAGGTTTATAATAATATGAATCACATCAATGCAATACCCGGTAATCACTCCTCGAAGAGGGGCTACACGTGGTATTAGGGCATCGGTCATCATATCCATATTCTACCCTTCCCACCCCGTGAAGGTAATTAAAGCGTATGTTGGTCACATATTCTATTGCGTGCTATTACCCGTCCCATCCTATCAGTCTTGGAGCAGGCTAGGACTACTATCCTAAAAGGAAGTACTAGGTTGACCCCTAGGTTTAAAGGACAAGATTCTAAGCGACAAACAACGAAAATTAGGATTTCAGATAAGGGAAAACAAATAAGAGCAGATTCAAGGCCCAAGTATTCCTTCACAGATTATGCACATGATTAGCAAGACTCAAACACAGGTAAGGCCTTATTAACTTCAGAACCTAAGGCATGATATCTAGGTGATAATGCAATAGTGAGGCAGTTTTATTACTGATTTCAGAGGATGGATTTTATCAGTTTCTTATTGATTATAACCATTAATAGTCAAGAAACATGTATAAACGAGTATGTTTCCAGTTTTAATAGATTTAACACCTAAATATTGCTCAAGAGTATGACAACACCCAGTAATTATCCAGATTATTAAAGAAACTATTACAAGTAAGTTTGCCTAAACATGCTGAACTTAGGTGTTGCAAAAAATACAGAACTATTACCAGTTGTTTGGAAACATGGTGAAATTATTTTTTAAGTCCTTTTTCATGAAATCAGTAGTTAAACTAGGAGTTGAATGAGGTCCTAAGACATGATATCTAATATGAACACATAGGGATGCAGAATGGGTGGTATGCAGAATTCCTAGGCAGGATTTCTAAATGCATAAAGTCACAGTATTTGAACATGCTATGCAACAAGTATGAGGATGAATTGTTTATTGGAGCATTATTATCTTAAGAATGATTCCTAGGTGTACCACAACATTACAGCGATATTAGAACTGGTTTACATGAATAACAGGTTTATATTAACGTTTAATCCTAGAGCATGATTTCTATATGATAAATGACAATGCCATAATAGGATGCTGAAATAGTAAACATGGACCTAAGGAACATGATATCTAATGCTTGATATGCTTGCATACAATCAGCCTTAAGCATGAATTTCTAGTGCACACGTAATAAATGTAAACCTAGAGGCATGGTATCTACCCTTTAATATGTATAACCCACACAACTACCCTTCCCTTTCCACTATCCATTCTGAATTATTTGCTTACAAATTATTGCAGGCCAGGAATTATGAATTACACAACCAAAGGAAAATAAGAAGTTACTTCTATAGGGAGCCTTCAATTAGGCCCAGATCTTCCAAACCTCAATGCCTTTGGTGTTCATAGCCTTTCNGAAGGGGGGGGGGGGGGTGAACTTAGACTTCTAAGATTATATGTGAGAGTGATTTTTATTTTTTTAAAAGGGTTTAAGTAAGAAACAATTTTGAGAGAGGGTAAGTAAGAAAACAATTTTGAGAAAGGGATAGAAGCTTAACTTCAGACAAAGGACCAAGGATATTCCAACAATTACAAACAAGGGTAATGGGATTTGAGGGACAAATACAGAGCATGTGAGGGCAGACATGTAGCAGGCAGATACACATATAGACATACAATCAGAAACTCCTAAGGGTCTAGAGGATTAGGGGTATAGTAAAGTATTAGGTTAGATTAACCCCTAAAATAACTAAGGCCATGGTTAAACTAATGTACCAGGCATAGGCATGTAAAAAGTAGGTGCTAAGTATACAGAAACATGTTGGTCATAAACAAATAATGCCTAACTTAACATGCATAGGGGAGTTCAGGATCCTAGATACATGCTGAATAATAAGTAAAGCAAATTGGAAGCATACTGAATTACAACAGTAGTAGAAACATGTTGGTTTGAGGACTGAAATCTAAATTAGAACATACCAGTGAAGTGAAGAAAGCAGTAACACAAACAGGAAGTAGGAGGTGCACAATAGTTAGCCTTGGCTTGCAGCCGGCTAACTTAGAATAGTAGTAGTTAGCACATAAGAGAGAGCAGAGAGTTTTTTTAATTGTGAGAGAGAGATTATTGAACAGATAAGTTCGTGTGTAATGAGAGAAAAAGTATGCATATATATAGTTTTGAAAGTTGGGTGAAAAGTAAGGTAAAAATCAAAATCAGTCAACAATTATGGAACTTAGTATCAATCAGAGTGAAATCAGCTCAAGTACGACCATGATTAAGGGAGTTATTCAAACAATGAGTAAAAAATAAGGAAAGACACCATATATAGCTTAAAGGAATATTCAAACAGTGTAAAATCAGCATGGGTATCCCTTAATTGAAGGGGTTAAATTCAAACGGCTAGTAGGTAAATAACAAAATAAGGAAAGTTCCCATGCATATAACATATAAGGAAACAATCTCAATCCAGTACAAGTATGTAATTGAGACTAGGTTCATCATATTCTAATTAAGGAAATAGGGATCAATTAACAGTAAATTAACCATGTAACAAGGTAAGAAATAAGCTAAAGGTCGGAAATTAGTAAGAATATCCCGTAAGAAATCGGTAAGGTTTTCAAATCACAAGGAAACATGGATTCAAATAATATATCAGGAACCCTAAAGTAAAATTACAGAGAATCATGGATTCAAACAGGAATAACATCAATTAAAGGAGATTAACATGAATTGAATAGATAACATGCAAGAAATCATAAAACCCTAGTAGTGAAATCATACGAAACTAGGGGTTAATATGAATTACAGAGTGAATAGTGAGATAAACGGGAAAGCGAGGAAAATCAAAGACATAGATGAATAACATAGGGTAAAATATCAGTGAATCATAAAGCTCATGAAACACAAATACATATGCAAACATATTATCAAAGACAGATCATGAACTTAGGGTTTAGGACTAGAAATTAGGGATTTCAACACAACAACTCATATAAGATAGAGAAACTTGAATAAATCATTAAAACACAGTAGAGACCTTAGGATAATACTGAAAATTCATGGAAAAATCGTTTAAGAGGGGTCATGAAACCCTAGTTTGAAAACGAAAAGCCCTTTTTAGAGGAAATCAGAGAATCTTTGAGAAAAACAACGAAATATCTCAAAACATACACAAATCTATCATAGATATAAAAGAATCGGAAATTTTTGGGAGTTAGGGTTTTACAGAAAACCTCAGAGAAGATGAGAAAGACCTCGAACAACACTGGCTCGAGCCTCAGGGTAATAAAACCTACTCGGAATCAAGCTCTGGAGGCTCGAAGTAGACAGGAACACCATGGGTGTAAGAAAATGGGTTCTCGCCCTTTGAGGGCCTTAGGGAGGTCATTACCGGCATAGGAGAGCCATGAGAGGCAAGAGGACGAAGGCTTCAAGGTCTCCGGCAAAAGGGTGGCCGGAGAAGATGAAGGAGTTCATCGGAACTGAAGAAACGGAAGTTTCCAGAAGAGACTAGATAGAGAGATAGAGATGAGAGTAGAGAGATGAAGGGTCGTGAGAGAATGAGGGGTCGGATGGGGCTGGTTAGGGTTTAATTACGGTAACAAGGATCTGGGTCATTGATCTAATTTGATCAACAACTCAGACTGATCCGGGGGTTGGGCCTGGTAGGAATTGGTTTGGGCTGGGGGTCTGTTAGGTTATTTAATTGGGTTAGGGATTAGGCCAATTTTAGGCTATAATTGAAATAAAAGGGGCTAGCTGTTAAATACCTAATTAAAATTAGATAAAATAATTTACAAAAATAGCTAATAATTGTATAAAATGGAATTGATGCTTAGAAAATAAATTAAAATGACTGATTAGCATTTAAAAAAAATACAAAATGACTAATTACTGGATAAAAATAGTATAGAACATATGATTGCACAATAATTACAAAGTTATTGCAATCATAGCCAAAGAGTGTCAATTTGGCTAATTGTGAAATAATTTGGTCTTAGTAGGACCTAAATAATAAATTAAATCAAGAAATGCTTTTGAAATTGTTTGTAATTCAATTCTGTAATTAATTATTAGAATAAAATACTGGATTAATTAAAATAAATTAATAAAAATGTGGGAAAATTATAAAAAAATACCAGTTACTGTTAAAGCATGTTTTTGAAGGTATATATGCAATTTTAAAATATTGTGGGAAAAATTGGGTATCAACAGCTGCCCCTCTTTACCCGGGAAGGATGAAAGAGTTGTCGGGTAAAGATATGATGGCCAATTTTGACCGAGTAGAACGATTTGGAGAGATTTAGGCCGCACCCTGGCTTCTGAGCTGCCTACATATCCCTGGTTTTACAGGAATCAGGCCGTATGTAGTTCAGGAGTCATCTACAAAGTATATCGATGAAGTTTCACAAGGACGGATGCAAAATGCAGGGTTGGGTGGTCAAGGGCTTATGGGATAGTTAGGAGAATTGGAGCGGCACCGCTCCTGCCTGGATGGATATTGCTAGCCGGATTACCTGCAAATGAATAACAAGCATATATCGTACGTAATATAAACATGATGCAAATTCACAGTGGTCCATGAATGCTGTCTTCGGACAGTTGAGGATGACGTCCTTAGACCATGATGTCCTGGGCCATGAATTTCTTGATGCGGGATTCGCGGGCTATGAAATGATATTCTCGTGCCATGAAGATGGTGCCTCCAAACCATGATGCCTTTGAAAAATGATATGCAAACAAAGAGATCCTTGGGCCATGACATGGTGTTCTCGGGCCATGAAGATGGTGCCTCCGAACGATGACGCCTTTGGATAGGTTGGCGATATTTCAGCCCACGAAAATGCTGTAGTATGATGCTAACAAGACAGAGCTTAGTCTTGCGAATTTAAAAAGGGCAGAGCTTAGCCCGAAAGGAAGCGAAGTGAATAATGATAGAGACAGTGATTGCTTTGAAAAGTAAACGGGAGGCAGGGCTTAGCCTCGAAAAGCAGAAAAGTAGCCTTATGCAATGCAGATGCATATGGAGGTAGCGTATAACCTCGGAATGTAGAAAGGTAGCTTTATGCAATATGTAAATGCAGATGGAGGTGGCGTTTAACCTCGAAAGGCAGAAAGGTAGCCTTATGCAATATGTAAATGCAGACGGAGATAGCGTTTAACCTCGAAAGGCATAAAGGTAGCCTTATGCAATATGTAAATGCAGATGGAGGTAGCGTTTAACCTCGGAAGGCAGAAAAGTAGCCTTATGCAATATGTAAATGCAGATGGAGGTAGCGTTTAACCTTAGAAGGCGGAAAGGTATCCTTATGCAATATGTAAATGCAGATGGAGGTAGCGTTTATGCAATATGTAAATGCAGATGGAGGTAGCAGTTAACCTCGGAAGGCAGAAAGGTAGCCTTATGCAATATGTAAATGTAGATGGAGGTAGAGTTTAACCTCGGAAGGTAGAAAGGTAGCCTTATGCAATATGTAAATGCAGATGGAGGTAGCGTTTAACCTTGGAAGGTAGAAAATTATCCTTATGCAATATGTAAATATAGATGGAGGTAATGTTTAACCTCGGAAGGCAGAAAGGTAGCCTTATGCAATATGTAAATGCAGATGGAGGTAGCGTTTTACCTCGGAAGGCAGAAAGGTAGCCTTATGCAATATGTAAATGCAGATGGAGGTAGTGTTTAACCTCGGAAGGCATAAAGGTAGCCTTATGCAATATGTAAATGCAGATGGAGGTAGCGTTTAACCTCGGAAGACAGAAAGGTAGCCTTATGAAATATGTAAGGAAGGACGACAGAAATTCTTAGTTGGTGTTAAATTGCGGTAGAGCATTGTGATAATGAAGCATTGTTTATGCTGATAATAAGTGTTGGCGTGACGAGTTTGAGAAACGATTTCTGTCCTTGGAGCGAATAATATGTTTCGGGGCTTCTTGCAATTGTGTGCCTTCATCCAAAGAAAGATCGTGAGTTTTGTAAACGGGAAAGGTTAGTTCGCATTCCTGCTGGCCCTGCTTGGCTCGTTTGCTTGATCATGATGATACTGTCTGTGTCATTTGGTTAGCGTTCGCTAAACAAGCTGCTTCAAAAAAATAAATATGCATGATTTTGTAAGATATAATCTAAGATGAACCTACAACATGACACGACCCGAGATATTGCGACCTTTCATGCTGCGGAATTTTGAGGGTCCTCCTCAAAATTCTGCCCCAGTTTGCTGGGTGGATGCCTCTGACTGCTGCTCGCACGGCGACTGGCTGAACTTGCTTCGGCATTTTGAGGTTCCTCCTCAAAATTCTGCCCCAGTTTCCAATTGCGGGGAAAAATAGTTTTTTTATTGAATTGTGACCAAACCTATAGGTCTGCATACGTATCCCCTCTCAAACGGGAATCAGCTCAGACGTAGTTCAAATTATATCACTGAGAAAGCATATGATTACACATAGTAACGCTTGACTGCATCTGAATTGATCGGTTTCGGCCAAACTTCTCCGTCCATTTCTGCAAGTATGAGTGCTCCTCCTGTCAGCACTCTATAAACCATGTACGGACCTTGCCAGTTGGAAGAGAACTTCCCTTTCGCTTCATCTTGATGCGGAAAGATTTTCTTTAACACCAGTTGCGCTGGTGTGAATCGACTTGGCTTGACTTTCTTGTTGAAGGCCCTGACCATTCTGTTCTGATATAGTTGACCATGACATACTGCATTCATTTTCTTCCCGTCTATGAGGGCTAGTTTCTCATAACGGCTTCTTACCCATTCTGCGTCACTGAGCTCAGCTTCCTGTATAATTCTTAGAGATGGAATCTCCACTTCGGCAGGAATTACAGCCTCTGTACCATAAACTAGCATATAGGGAGTTGCCCCTGTTGATGTGCGGACAGTGGTGCGCTATCCCAGTAAAGCGAATGATAACTTTTCATGTCATTGCTTGTGTCTTTCTATCATCTTTCTTAGTATCTTCTGGATGTTTTTGTTAGCGGCCTCTACAACTCCATTCATCTGAGGTCTGTATACTATGGAATTCTTGTGTTTGATCCTGAAAGTGTCACACATAGCTTTCATCAAGTCACTGTTGAGATTAGAACCATTTTCGGTGATGATTGACTTGGAAACTCCGAACCGACAAACAATGCGGTCGCGGACAAAGTCGGCCACGACTTTCTTAGTAACTTCTTTGTATGAGGCTGCTTCGACCCATTTAGTGAAGTAGTCAATGGCGAGCAAAATGTACCTGTGGCCACTGGAAGTGGAAGGCTCAATTGGTCCAATAACGCCCATACCCCAAGCGACGAACGACCATGGTGAGCTGGTTGCATTGAGCTCACTTGGAGACACTTTTATCATATCCCCATGTATCTGGCAGAGGTGGCACTTCCAAACATATTAGATGCAGTCCGTTTCCATAGTCATCCAAAAGTAACCAGCTCGGAGTATTTTCCTAGCTAAAACAAAACCGTTCGTATGTGAGCCACAGGTCCCAACATGAATTTCTTCCAGCAATTTTGATGCTTCTTTTGCGTCAACACACCTTAATAACCCCAAATAGGGAGTCCTTATATACAGGATTCCTCCGCTGTGGAAGAAATTATTGGATAATCTCCGAAGTGTGCATTTCTGAGTGGAATTTGCAAGCTCGGGGTATTCTCCTTTTTCCAAGTACTTATCGATGTCATGAAACCAAGGATTTCCGTCTGCTTCTTCTTCGATATGGGAACAGTAAGCTGCTTGATTATGGATCTTTATGGGAATAGGGTCAATGAAATTCTTGTCTGGATGTTGGATCATTAAAGCAAAGTAGCTAATGCGTCGGCGAACTCATTCTAGATTCTGGGGACGTGCCAGAACTCTATCTTTGTGAACCTCTTTCTTAACTCTTGTATGTGGTGCAGATACGATAGTATCTTGGAATTATTTGTTGCCCATTCTCCTTGTAACTGATGTACCAATAAGTCTANCCTGGACGTTCATGTCAATGGCCATATTGAGCCCCAAGATGCAGGCTTCATATTCGGCCATATTGTTGGTGCAAGGGAACTTGAGTTTGGCGGATATCGGATAATACTGACCGGTCTCTGATACTAGTACTGCTCCAATACCGACTCCCTTGAAGTTTGCTGCTCCATCCAAGAACATCCTCCAACCATCATAAGATTCTGCAATATCTTCTCCTATGAATGATACCTCTTCATCAGGAAAGTATGTTTTCAGGGGTTCGTATACTCCATCTACGGGATTCTCAGCAAGATGTTCAGCTAGAGCTTGTCCTTTAACTGCCTTCTGAGTCATGTAAACAATGTCAAATTTGCTCAGAAGGATTTGCCACTTGGCTAGCTTGCCAGTGGGCATGGGCTTCTGAAAGATGTACTTAATTGGATCCATCCTTGATATGAGATATGTTGTATAGGCACAGAAGTAATGTCTCAGCTTCTGGGCGACCCAAGTTATAGCACAACAAGTACACTCTAATAGAGAATACCGGGCCTTATAACTTGGGTCGCCCAGAACCTCAGCAAGAAGTTCACTCCATATAAGGCCCGGTATTCTCTATTAGAGTGTACTTGTTCCTTCCTTCCTGTTTCATCGTGCTGCCCCAGAACACAACCGAAAGCTCCATATAATACTGCAAGATAGAGTAGCAAAGGTCTGCCTGGCTCGGGCGGTACTAGGACTGGCAGTGTTGACAAATATTCCTTAATTCTGTCGAAAGCCTTTTAACAATCATCGGTCCACTCGGTCACAGCGTCCTTCTTCAGCATCTTAAAGATTGGCTCACAGATGACTGTAGACTGTGCTATAAATCGGCTGATGTAATTAAGCCTACCCAAGAAACTCATCACATCTTTCTTGTTCCTCGGTGGTGGTAGCTCTTGAATGGCTTTGACTTTTGACGGATCTAATTATATTCCCCGGCGGCTTACAATAAATCCCAGTCACTTCCCAGCAGGAACCTCAAATGCACACTTCGCGAGGTTTAGTTTCAGATTGTATTTTCGCAATCTATTGAAGAACTTCCCAAATTCTCCATGTGATCAGCAACTTTCTTTGATTTGATAATGACATCCACGTACACCTCGATCTCCTAGTGAATCATGTCATGGAATATGGTGGTCATGTCCCTCATGTAGGTGGCCCCTGCATTCTTTAAACCGAATGGCATCATCTTGTAATAATATACTCCCCATGGCGTAATGAACGCTGTTTTCTCAGCATCTTCCTCATCCATCAAAATCTGGTGATAACCAGCGAAGCAATCCACAAAGGACTGCGACTCATGCTTGGCGCAGTTATCAATCAGAATGTGTATACTTGGCAAGGGGAAGTCGTCTTTCGGACTGGACCAATTGAGATCCCGATAGTCAACGCAGACTCTGACCTTCCCGTCCTTCTTTGGCACAGGTACAATGTTGGCTAACCATGTCGGGTACTTCACTACTCGGAGAACTTTGGCATTGATCTGCTTGGTAACTTCTTCTTTGATTTTCAAACTCATGTCGGGTTTGAACTTTCTGAGCTTTTGTTTCACTGGTGGACACATTGGATTGGTTAGCAGTTTGTGATCCACAATATAAGTACTTAGACCAGTCATGTCATCATACGACCATGCAAATACATCCTCATACTCTCTTATAAACTCTGTGTATTCTTTCTTTTCTGATGGTGACAAATGAATGCTGATGCGAGTCTCCTTGATGTTTTCTAAATCCCCCAGGTTGATAACTTCGGTCTTATCCAGGTTAGACTTAGGTCTGTTCTCAAAGTTCTCAACTTCTTTGACAATCTCGTCAGGTATGTCGTCTTTCTCTAAATCAATGTCCGTTTGCTGCGTTGTCTCATTGCATGTCACAGTCATCGGTTCATCAAGACAAGTAATAGTAATGCTGTATAAATAAAGTAATGAGAGAAAACAATAGCAATAAATATCAGATTCGCAAGAGAAATTTAGAAAATGCTTTGATAGATCGAATAACTGTTTTGAACATTGACGATTTTTATTGCAGAAATTGAAAAATGCAGGAAAAGGAAAATCATTTAGTAAATAAAACAGTAAATAATGCTTGTTTTAGCCTTGCTACCCCGAGGCTCGTCGGGCTTTGGTTGTCTTGATAGACCAATTCTTGAGATATTTCCCCTTGATTACAGTCTGTATGGAAGGGCCTTCATCCCCCTCCCCTTCGATAACAACACAACAATCGATATCATCATCCTCTAGGAATAAACTCCTCATTGCTGCAAGTGCTTCCTCCTCGTCTGATCCGTAAATAGTGTCGGTCTGCTTGAAAGTTTGCTCAAAATAAGGTATCAGCTGCTCCAAAGGGTAATAGGGACCGCGCCAAGGTGGCGACCAGTCATTGAATTCCTTCCAAGTGTACTCATACCTCAGATCGAAAGTGGTGCCATGCTCCTTGAGCTTTATGGGCTTCGTGATCCCTTGGAGGTTCTTACCGAGCCCTTTGCCTGGCTCATATCCTCTCCAGTTCAGGATGCTCTCAATCTTGTTGTCCCACCATTTTTCCTTGTCAATAGCATTGACCCATTCAATGTGGTGGTAAGTTCCTCTGCCTATCTTCCTTTTTCCGTCAATCACCGAAATAGTTTGACGACTATAAATGGGGTTGCTACCGTCACCATGAATAATCACCTCTTGGTGGTTCCACTCAAATTTTACCATCTGGTGTAGCGTTGATGCTATGGCCCCAACAGCATGAATCCAGGGTCGTCCCAACAACAATTTGTAGGATGCCGGAACATCTATCACCTGGAAATCCACTTCGAACCAAGTCGGTCTCATCTGTAGACATAGACTGATCTCCCCCATGGTGGACCTCGGAGAACCGTCAAAGGCTTTCACATTGATCGCCCCATACCTTATCTCATGTAGCCCTTTACCCAATTTCTTGAGTGTTATCAACGGACATATGTTAAGACTGGAACCTCCATTGATCAAGATTCTTGTGATGAAATGATCGTCGCTGCACGGTGATGTGCAGTGCCTTGTTGTGCCCCAATCCTTCAGGTGGTAGCTCGTCCTCATGAAAAGTGATTTTATGACTCTCCAGTACCTGGCCTACCATATTTTCCATTTCCCCACTAGTGATGTTGTTTGGCATATATGCTTCACTCAATACTTTCAACAAAGCATTTATGTGTGTTTCGGAATTCTTCAGCAGAGAGAGGATGGATATCTGTGCTGGGGTTTTGTTCAGCTGGTCGATGACTGAATACTCCTTAGCCTATACCTTTCTCCAAAGGTCATCGGGACCTGTTTCGATAAGGGGAGGCCGGTTGGCAGCCTGCTTGCTTGAGTCGACCAGATGCTCAGGGGTGTAGACCTTACTAGTTCTCGTCATACCCTGTGCTGGGACAGCTTCCTCAGAACTGGCCTTGCCTTTCCTTCTCGCCTCGGCTGTGTATTCCCAAGGGATAACGTTTGAATAGAAGGGTGGCGTAGTTGACATTGCCACTGGAGTTGGTGCAACCATCTTTACTTCAAACGGAATGTGTGTTCGGGGTGGCAAGAATGCGACCTCGAATGAAGCTGGTGCATTTGCTGGAGATACAAACTCAACTTCAATTGGCACTGGTGACTTCGCAGGTGACGCTGCTTCAAACTCAAATGGAATAGACATATTCACCTTAGTGGCCTCAGATCGCTAAATATGGACTATGATCGGTTTGAGAGTGACTGCAGGTTTCTTCGGGTCATCACCTTCTGCGATCAACCCGATTGACCCCTCGGGATCCCAATCATCTTCTATTTCAATCATATGGATACCTCTACCCTTATGTTCTAGCAGAGGATTGTCGCGGACATTTGGAGCGGGGTCCCTTGCCACAATAATCTTATTGTCAATGAGAGCCTGTATTTTGTCCTCCAGAGATTGACATTCTTCGATGGTGTGTCCTTTCATGCTAGAATGGTATGCACAGGATTTTTTTGGGTTAACCCATTGAGAAGGGTTCTCAGGGGTGGCAGTAGGGATAGGTGTGACATAACCACCAGCTTTGAGTTTTTCATACAACTGGTCAATGGGCTCGGCTATAGCGGTGTATTGCTTTGGAGGGCGGCGATCAAAATTGGGACGAGGTCTATGGAAGTTTTGTCATGTAGGGGGTGATTGATAATGGGATGGCTGAGAATTATAAGTGTGGTAGACAGGAGAGGGTTGTGGATATTTGGGCGAAGAAGGTTGATATGTGGGTGGTGGAACTTGGTAGGAAGGTGGTGGAGTTTGGTAATTTGGTGAGGGTGCTTGGTAATTCGGGGTTGGATGATATGTGAGCGGAGGTGTCGGATAGGTTTGGTATTTGAGCGGGGACTTGGTTCTTTGTGCAACTATTACGGCTCCCACATATCTCTTCTTAGACACACCACCGGACTGTAGAGCCTTGTTAGTGGCTTGCAAGGCTTCAAAATTTGTAACCATACCGTTGTTAATACCTTCTTCAATCCGCTCACCCAATTTGATGATGTCAGAGAACTTGTGGCCTTCAACCATCATTAACCATTCATAATACTGCAGGTCCTGAGCCCGGACAAAGAACTTGTTCATTTGTTCTTCCTCTAGAGCAGGTCTAACTTTAGCGGCTTCGGACCTCCAGCGAGTAGCATACTCTCGAAAGGTTTCTGTAGGTTTCTTCTTCAAATTTTGGATGTAGAACACAACTGGTGCGTTCTATGTGTTGAATATAAACATGTCCATGAAATCAGACGCCGTGCTTACCCAGTTTGACCATTTCTTGGGGTCTTGGCTGATGTACCAAGAAAGTGCATTTCCTTTCAAACTCCTCATGAACAGCTTCATGCAGATTCTTTCATCCTTTCCTACGCCAACCAGTTTGTCGCAATAGGTCCTCAGATGGACTCTTGGATCACCGGTACCGTCAAACATTTGGAACTTTGGAGGTTTGTACCACTCGGGCAGTTCGACATCAGGTTGGATACAAAGGTCTTCATAATTCAACCCTTCAATCCCCTTGGTTCCTTCAACACCCTGGACTCGGCTGGTCAGTTTCCTAAGCTCCTCGACCAGGTGCCTGATAAGTAAATCCTTTTCGTCAGACTCAGATGCCTGTGGGATAGGCGGAGTGGAGTGGGTCATGGTTTCCACATAGATGGGATTTTTATAGGTGTGGAAATGGTCTTTTGTGGGGTTTTGGGGTTCTGGGATGAGTAGTGGAGTGTTATTTGAGGTGTGGAAAACATTGCACAACGACGGGAGAGTTTGGTTCTTTGGGGGAGTGGTGTGATGGTGAGGTGCGGGATGATTTTATTGTCTTGGGATATTTTGTGGAGGTGCGGGTTTTTGGAAGGTTGACGTTAGGGACGTTGAGGGAAAATGACAAATTGGCCAGATTCTGGACTTGATCGAGTTCTTCCTGAAACTTCAGCAATTTCTGTTCAAGTGGTGACATGTTCTCATGCAGGACCTAAATACCTCAGCCATCGGTGTCCTCTACCCGTTCAATCACATTCTCCTTTCTGATGTCGCTGGACTCTTGCATCTTACTTTTGCCTTTGTCTTTGCCCTTAAGAGGACTAGGGGGAGGAGTAGGTGGAGGGCTCTTGGATCTGGTGCGATAGGCTTATGATGCCAGAATGCACGAAATAACATTTGGGGAGGGGAGTAAGAAAAAAGAAATAAAAACAAAAGGTAACCAAGTCAGTGAGGATCATTAAAAGAGTATTGTAGTATTTAAACACATAATGCGGAAATTGAAGCGTGTCCTAAGTTGGGAATCTCTTTGTGCTCGAGGTAGGCCTAGCGACAAATTGATTCGGAGAACTTAAAATGCTAAATGCCTCATTTTATTGATAATAAAAATAGATAAATCCCAAAACGATAGACGAAAATAAAAGTCACTAATGGCCAGTGGCCTTATTACATTGATAGACAAATAAAGACATTCCTATCTACTTGGGCTCAGAAGGACCTTCCTTAGATTCGACATTCTTGCTTCCTTCGAGCAGCTTTCCTAGCTCGCGAAGTCCCAGCAACAGGCAAGTTCTGGTTAGGTATCTCCCTACAACTCCCTCAGCCTTTTGACAATTTTCAACTCTTTTGATGAACTTTTCTTCCAGCTCGATTATACCTCGTTCCAAGTACCCCAGCCTCTTGTTGGCACTGATAGCCATGTCCTCCATTTCTTGATCAGTCTTTTGTTGGACTCATGTATCTTGTGGTGATCATCCTCATTTTCCCAGATCCTTTTGCGTAGCTGGTTGAACTTGACTTGTGCTTTAGCCCTTTCATCCATAACCCTGTGACCTCGGACGTACCCTGACTTGCTCTGACCATCCAGATCCTCTTCTAACCAACCAAGACAAAAAGGGGTATAACCGGCGTGATACCTATCTGGCTCGATGGTGTCTTTATCAAGTATAACCTTGCAGTGCCACAGGTGCTGAGCTTGGCACTTGTGAGGACTATCATTATTTTGAAAGTCAGCTCGAAGATGGATCATCTTCTCGACCCTAGGGATGACTTTCTTCCTTCCTGATTGCCTCATAACTCGAAGAGGGACGGAAGGGTGTGTCCTCCTTAGACCAATCAATATCAGAAATGATGCGTCTCGAGATCGAATGATGAACTCATCCGTTGGAAACCATTCAAACATCCATTGAACTTGTTCTTCAGTCAAGTTATCAAAAAGCTCAACCCATCCTTCAGCATTTTCAGGTTGAGCGAACATGTCAGGGATATAGTTCATTCGCTTTGGGTTATGGAAAGTGATGTGGTCATCCCACATTCGGTGGTGAATGTCCTGTCGATATTCACCTTTTTGAAGATGTTCCATGATCCAGAGTTGAAGTAATAAATTGCAACCTCGAAATGCTTTGCTCCTTGTTGACACCTTTCTAAGGCCCGATATATGTCTGCAATGATCATGGGCACAATGCTGAAACATTGCCCATTACCCCTTCCATTATGGTCTTAGTTACCATGGCTAGCATGGTATGGATCCTTTCCTTCTTCATCGGGAACACGATCAAACCCAAAAAGAAAACCATAAATACGAACACTCGGTGATGGACGTGTCCCAGAGAGGTGATAGCAAACACGTCATGGTAGGCACGGTAATATTTGTCGTAGCCATACATTTCGCACAAGTAGTCAAAAGGAATGTACGAATCCTCCAAACATACCAATTTCGCATCCTTTTTCAGACCCATCATTTTGGGTAAACTTTTGCATGTGCGGGTTCTCAGGCATCAACAACTCCGGAGTCTCCCATACTAGACTAGCCAGCCCTCCTATCTCTTCTAACAATGCGCCATTTCGATGTTCTGCCCCAACAACTTTTATGGACTTGATGAACCGTGTGTTCAGGCCTTATTTGGACTCGTTCGTGATAGTCTTCATTGATGATATATTGATATACTTCTGCAGTCAGGAGGAGCACGAACATCATCTCAGAGTGGTTCTTCGGACTCTGAAGGATAGTCAGCTTTATGAAAATTTTTCGAAGTGTGAGTTCTGGTTGAGTTCAGTTGCATTCCTGGGTCATGTCGTATCAGCAGAGGGTATTCAGGTTGACTCAAAAAAGATTGAGGCAGTCAAGAACTGACCTAGACCAGCATCAACTACAGAGATTTAGAGTTTCTTGGGATTGGCAGGCTATTATCATCGGTTCGTGGAGGGGTTCTCATCTATTGCATCCCCGATGACCAGGTTGACCCATACAGGTGCCCAGTTTAGATGGTCAGACGAGTGTGAGGCGAGCTTTCAGAGGCTCAAGAAAGCTCTGAATACGGCACCAATATTGGTTTTGCCCACAGGTTCAGGGACTTACACAGTCTATTGCGATACTTCCCGTATCGGGCTTGGTGCAGTGCTGATGCAGGATGGCAGAGTCATTGCTTATGCTTCGAGGTAGTTAAAGAATGATGAGAAGAACTATCCAGTGCATGATTTGGAGTTGGCAGCCATTGTCCACGCATTGAAGATTTGGAGGCACTATCTGTATGGCGTGGCGTGTGAGGTGTACACGGATCATAAGAGACTTCAGTACTTGTTCAACCAAAAGGAGTTGAATTTGAAGTAGAGAAGGTGGTTGGAGTTGTTGAAAGATTATGGTATTACCGTCTTATGTCACCCGGGGAAGGCCAATGTGGTGGCCGATGCTTTGAGTAGGAAGTCAGCTAGCATGTGCAGTCTTGCTTTTAATTCTGTCAGTCAGAGGCCGCTTGCTTTTGATGTTCAGGGTTTGGCCAATCGGTTTGTGAGGTTGGATATTTCTGAGTCTAGTCGAGTGTTGGCTTGTACGGTCGCTCGTTCTTCAATATTGGAGCGTATCCGTGATCGGCAGTTTGATGATCCCCATTTGTGTGTCCTTAGAGACACGGTGCAACGCGGAGGTGCCAAGCAGGTGACCTTAGATGATGATGGTGTTTTGAGATTGCAAGGGCGAGTTTGTGTGCCCAATGTCGATGGGATTTGAGAGTTGATTTTAGAGGAGGCCCATAGTTACCGGCACTCTATTCATTCGGGCGCCACGAAGATGTATCAAGATTTGCGGCAGCATTATTGGTGGCATAGAATGAAGAAGGATATTGTGGCATATGTGGCGCGATGTTTGAATTGTCAACAGGTTAAGTATGAGCATCAGAGGCCTGGTGGTTTATTTCCGAGGATTGAGCTTCCCGAGTGGAAGTGGGAGAGGATCACTATGGAGTTTGTTATTGGACTTCCATTGACCCGGAAGAAGTTCGATGCAGTTTGGGTCATTGTTGATAGGCTGACCAAGTCAGCGCATTTCATTTCTGTGGCAGTTTCCTATTCATCCGAGAGGTTAGCTGAGATCTATATCCGGAAGATTGTTTGCATTCATGGTGTGCCAGTATCTATCATTTCGGACCGGGAAGCGCAGTTTACCTCACATTTCTGGAGAGCAGTTCAGCGAGAGTTAGGCACCCAGGTGGAGTTGAGCACAGCATTTCATCCTCAGATGGATGGACAGTCCGAGCGGACTATTCAGATATTTGGGGATATGCTCCGAGCTTGTGTTATCGACTTTTGAGGATCATGGGATCAGTTCTTGCCTTTAGCAGAGTTTGCCTACACTAACAACTACCATTCGAGTGTCCAGATGGCTCCTTACGAGGCTTTATATGGTAGGCGGTGTCGATCTCCGGTTGTATGGTTTGAGCTGGGAGAGGCTCGGTTGTTGGGTACATATTTGGTTCAGGAAGCCTTGGACAAGACCAGGATCATTCAGGATAGGCTTCGTACAACTCAGTCCAGGCAAAAGAGTTATGCAGATCGTAAGGTTCGAGATGTGGCTTTCATGGTTAGTGAGCGAGTATTGCTCCGAGTGTCGCCTATGAAGGGCATGATGAGATTTGGGAAGAAGGGTAAGCTTAGCCCTAGATTCATTGGTCCGTTTGAGATTCTTGATCGAGTGGGAGAGGTAGCTTATAAACATGCATTGCCACCTAGCTTATCAACCGTACACCCGGTTTTTCATGTGTCCATGCTTCGGAGGTATCACGGCGATCCAGAACACATGTTAGATTTCAGCACTGTCCAGTTGGACAAGGAATTATTTTATGAGGAGGAGCCGATAGCTATTCTAGACCGGCAGATTCGTCATTTTAGATCCAAGAGTTTCCCTTCTGTTCGTATTCAGTGGAGAGGTCAGCCTCCTGAGGCATCGACCTGAGAGTCTGAGTCCGATATGCGGAGCTATTACCTTCATTTATTTCCCGACTCAGGTACTTCCTTCTTCTGTCCGTTTGAGGACGAACAATTGTTTTAGATGTGGAGAATGTGACGAACCAAGGGGTCTTCACCTATTTTATTATCCCATTCCGTACTTCCAAGGCCTTGGAAACCTCATTTGTAGTTCCCTCAATTTGTGTGCGCAGTCCGGGCGCGTAGCCGGACAACTTAAATATGAAATTCTATGAAAATAATGCTAAGATTTGATATTTACATGAATAAATTTGACTTCGGTCAACATTTTGGGTAAACGGACCCAGACCCGTGATTTGACGGTCCCGGAGGGTCCGTAGGAAAATATGGGACTTGTGCGTATGCCCAGAATCGAATTCTGAGGTCCCAAGACCGAGGAATGAACTTTTGAGTAAAATTGTTTTATGAAAATATTTAAGGAAAATAAAAATGAAATCTGATTAGAAAGTGATGGTATCGGGCCCGTATTTTGGTTCCGGCGCCTGGTACAGGTCTTATATATGGTTTAAGTCCTTTCTGTAAAGTTTAGTTGAAAACGGATTTTGTTTGACGTGTTTCGGACTGAAAATGAAAAATTTGATGTTTTATGAAATTTGATAGAATTCATGGATTTTGAGGCTTAATTTGATGTATATGATGTTATTTTGGCGATTTGATCGCACGGATAAGTTCATAGGATGTTTTTTAGGTAGTGTGTATATTTGGTTTGGAGCCCCGAGTGCTCGAGTGAGTTTTGGATAGGCCACAGATTGCATTTTTTGAACTTGTAAATTTGCTAGTCAACTAATCTGCAGGCATCGCATTTGCGAAGCCAGCATCGCAAATGCGAGATATTCATCGCAAATGCGAAGGTGCCCTTGCTGGCCAGGGATCGCAAATACGACCAGGAGGTTACTAATCTGCAGGCTTCGCATTTGCGAAGCCAGCATCGCAAATGCGAGATATTCATCGCAAATGCGAAGGTGCCCTTGCTGGCCAGGGATCGCAAATACGACCAGGAGGTTCGCAAATGTGAAGGTATAGCTGGGTAGGCCTGTTCGCAAATGCGACCAAGAGGTCCGCAGATGCGAATATTAACCTCGGCAGGCCTGATCGCAAATGCGACCAAGAGGTTCGCAAATGCGAAGGCTGGGAATGTCTCCTATTCGAAATTCCCATGCCAACCAGTAGCCTGCTCTGTACAAAACCAAATTTTTACTCCATTGTTTCATATTTTCTCAAACTCAAACACTCTTAGGCGATTTTTCCAAGAACAAGACTTCTTCCAAATCATTTGTATGTTGGTTTTTACTAAATTCTTTCAATCATTAGCATCATTTAACATGTTTTCAACTTAAAATCAAAGATTTCCATGGGTGAAAATTGGGTGTTTTGGGTAGAACTTGGGTTTTTCTAAAATTGGGATTTGAGTGGGTAGTTGACCTCCGATTTGAGAGATTCTTATATGGCTAGACTTGTGAGAGTACGAGGGTTCTGAAAATATAAAATTTACCTGACTCCGAGATGCTGGCCTGAGGGGTGTTTTGGTCATTTCACCTAATTTCCTGTCGTAACCTTAAATTTAATAGTAGAATCAGAGCATGAGATGTTATTTACGGTATGAAATTTATTTGAATAGAGTTGGGACTTTTGGAGTCGGATTCTCGTGGCAAACGTGTGGTTTCGGGTTGTTTGCTATACTTCGGACCCGAGGTAAGTGTTTGGTATAACTTTAGCTTGAGGGAATAGGAGTTGACTATAATTTGCTACTTGCTAATTGTCAAATACGATGTATAGGCATGGTGACGAGTATCTATACATTGGTGTCTAGCATGACCGTGAGTCCTTATATTGTGAATATTCTGATTTTGTGGTAATTTCTATGCTTAATTGATGATTTCTATATGTTGTGAAGAGTATGTTAAGGGAATTCTAATCTTTAAATTCTGTTGGAGCATTGGCTCAGATTGTAATACGAATGATGAAGATATATGAGATAGTTATATCCTTTGGAGCATTGGCTCAGATTGTAATACGAATGATGAAGGTATATGAGATAATTGTATCCTTTGGAGTATCGGCTCAAGTAATAGAGTAAATTATGAAATGAAGTGAAAGAAAGAGAAAGAGCTACTAAAATATACCCTTGCCGGGTCATTGTTTCTTTGATATTGTCTCCCTTATTGGGATTTTGAGATTACTGTTATTGTTCCCTTGCCGGGATTTAATTGTTTAATTGATGTTCCCTTTCCGGAATTTAATTATTTAATTGATGTTCACTTGCCGGGATTTCTATTTTTACTCTGTTTATCTTCTCGCCCTTGTTTGTGATTGCTATTTGGGTAGGAAGAGTGTTAAAGCATGAAGGGTGATGCTGTGCCGTGTTTATATTGTTATTATGCACGAGGGGACATTCCGTGCCATGTTTATATTTATTATGCCCGAGGGGACATTCCGTGCCATGTTTATATTGTTATTATGCACGAGGGGACATTCCGTGCTATGTTTTACATTGATTATGCACGAGGAGACATTCCGTGCCGTGTTTATATTGATTATGCACGAGGGGACACTCCATGCCGTGTTTTAAATTGTTATTGTGCACGATGGGACATGTCGTGCCGCATCCTTCACTGTTTAATCTTTGTTGTCATTTCCCGTTATTATTTTCAGATAATTCAGATTGTTGCTTCGTTTATGTCATTTCAATATTTGCTATCTCTTACCCCCAACATGTTTTCCCCGTAATTGTATTCTTGTTTAGTTTCTGCTATATTATTGAACTACACAGGTACACTTTGTTGTGGTGTCTTAGCCTCGTTACTACTTCGCCGAGGTTAGGCTCGACACTTACTCAGTACATGGGGTCGGTTTTACTGATGCTACACCTGCACTTCTTTATGCTGTGCAGATTACGCAGCCGGACCCGAAGGACATCATTAGTGGGAGTGTCTTCTAGCTTATCATAGAGGCTTAAAGGTTTACCCGCTGCGTTCGTGGGTATTGGCGTCTCTTCCATCCTTTTTTTGTTCGATACTGTCTTATTTTTCCTCTAGCTTCAGAAGCAGACATGTATTTCCTTCCAGACTTGTATTTAGCACTCTTATAGACAGTTCGTGAGTTTGTGACTCCAGGTTTTGGGAAAAATTTACGCGTTGTTGTATTATGCCGTCCTTATTTAGCTTGAAACCATATTTATTTCCGCTGCTAAATTGTGAACCGTTTAGTTTATCCTATTAAATGGATGTTAATATGCTAGTTTATATATACACGTTGGCTTGTCTAGCGGGTTCAACGTTAGACGCTATCACGGCCCGATGGTGGGATTTCGAGGCGTGACAATATGGCGGATGAAACATAGTACCTTTTGACGGCATCTGCATTGACAACCGTTTCAGGGTCATTTCATTCGATGTCCCCCCAGGTATAACGCTCCTTTTGGTAGCAATTTCCTTATGATGTATGGACCTTTCCAGTTTGGGGCGAATTTTCCTTTCGCTTCTTCGTGGTGCGGGAGGATACGTCTTAAAACGAGTTGCCCTACTTCGAAGTTCCTAGGTCACACTTTCTTGTTGTAAGCGCGGGCCATTCTTTGCTGGTATAATTGTCTGTGGCACACTGAGGCCATTCTTTTCTCATCAATCAGAGTTAATTTCTCCAGTCGGGTTTTGACCTACTCATTGTCCTCAATTTCTGCTTCGACAATAATCCGAAGGGAAGAAATTTCGACTTCTGCGGGTATTACGGCTTTAGTTCCATAAACCAATAGGTAAGGTGTAGCTCCAACCGATGTGCGCATGGTCGTGCGATATCCCAACAATGCATAAGGCAGCTTTTCATGCCATTGCCTGGATGTTTGAATCATTTTCCTGAGAATTTTCTTGATGTTTTTGTTTGCTGCTTCAACGGTGCCATTGGCTTTGGGCCGGTAAGGGGTCGAGTGGCGGTGTGTTATCTGGAAGTGTTCACATACCTCCCTCATCAAGTTACTGTTTAGATTCGTGGCATTGTCGGAAATGATAGTTTTTAGGATACCAAAACGACAGATGATATTAGCATGCACGAAATCCACCACCGCTTTCTTAGTGACAACTTTGAACGTGACGGCCTCGACCCATTTTGTGAAATAGGCGATAGCAACTAAAATGAATCTGTGCCTGTTTGAGGACCTTGGCTCGATTGTCCCAATGACATCCATTCCCTAGGCAACAAATGGCCAGGGTGCCGACATAGGATGCAGTTCTGATGGTGGTGCATGGATTAAGTCGCCATGTATTTGACACTTATGGCACTTCCGGATGAAATCGAAACAATCTCTCTCCATGGTCATCCAATAATATCCAGCCCGCAAGATTTTCTTTGCGAGGATTTACCCATTCATGTGGGGACCGCATACTCCTGAATGGACCTCACTCATGATCCTTTTGGCTTCTTCGTCGTCTACACATCTTAACAAATTTAGATCGGGAGTCCTTTTATACAGTACTTCCCCACTTAGGAAGAAACTGCTGGCGAGCCTTCAGATGGTTCTCTTTTGGTCTCCGTTGGCCTGCTTTGGATATTCTCTTGTCTTAAAAAATCTTTTAATATCATGATACCATGGTTGGACATCGAGTTCTACTTCGACCGTGTTGCAATAACCATGCCTTTCCTTGATTTGGATCTCTAATGGGTCTATGTAAACATTACCCGGATAGGGCAGTATTGCAGCTAGGGTGGCCAGCGCATCGGCTAACTCATTGTGGTACCAAAGAATATATCTGAACTCGATGGCTCTGAATCGCTTACTAAGATCCTGCACATGCTGTCTGCAGGGAAGGAGTTTAACATCTCGAGTTTCCCACTCTCCCTGAGCCTGCTTAATGATCAAATCAGAGTCCCCCATGATAAAAAACTCTTCTACATCCATGTCAATGGCCATGTTCATGCCCATTATACAAGATTCATATTCAGCAGTATTGTTTGTGCAGAAGAAACGGAGGTGGGCCGTGGCAGGGTAGTGTTGTCCTGTGGGTGAAATCAAGATCTCCCCTATCCCAATACCTTTGGTATTGGCTGCTCCATCGAAGAACATTTTCCAGGTGTCAGCGCCTTCTGAAATTATTTCGACGGAGTTGATTTCTTCATCCGAGAAATAAGTGCTCAAGGGTTGGTATTCATCATCAATCGAGTTTTCAGCTAAATGATCGGCCAATGCTTGAGCTTTCATAGCTGTGCGAGTGACATAGAGAATATCGAATTCTGTGAGCAAGATTTTCCATTTTGCTAATCTTCCTGTGGGCATTGGCTTTTGGAATATTTACTTCAAAGGATCCAGCCTCGTGATGTTGTCACTCATGTCTATTTTAAATTTCCTCTGCTTTTGTTGGACAGGTGGATGACCGGGGTAGGTTGGAAATTTGTGTACCACCAAGTCCATACTTAGTCCGGGCATGTCATCGTAGGACCAAGCAAACACGCCTTTGAATTCAAATAGGAGTTGAATCAAGGCATCTCTAGTCCTTTTGTCCGTGTGGACGCTTATCATGGTTTCTCAAATCTCCTCTTCACTGCCCAAGTTAACGAGTTCCATTTCGTTTAAGTTTGGCTTAGGCTTATTCTCGAATTGTTCCAATTCTCGATTTATTTCCCTAAAGGCATTCTGGTTCTTGATTCATTATTTCGAGGTTAGACGGCGTATTAAGATCAGAGCATGAAGTCCGCAAGCATGTCATGCTTTTAAGGGCCGCATTATTAGGACTGAAAAAATAAGAAAAGTAAACAAAAATCAGAAAGAATAATAAACGACGAAATTTTGATTTCATTTCGTTGAATTTGAACATAGGAGGGTTTACATCGGAATTTAAAAGGCAAGTAACTAAAGTACTTGAGTTACACCCTGAAATAACTCATAGTGCAGGAAGGATGGCAAAAGCTGAACTACCGAAACTCCCGCCTGACAGGGAATGGAGTAGCCTTCCAGTTTCACAAATTGGCGTCAGACCCCATATACTATACTTCGGCAGTGCTGTAGCCTTCTCCTGGTTGGACCATATGGGCCTCATACAATATCTGCCTCATTGCTCCGCATATTTCTTTGATTTCTTCGGCCGTGAAATCCTCTTCCTCTACGTATTTTGGCTTGACAAATGATGCGGTGATGTGTGGGATCGACTGAGGCAATACCCAACAATTTTTCTTACGTTGGTCAGCCCATTGTTCATCATCGGGAGTAGCTTGAAACCCTATGCCAAAGAACTTTTTATTGGTAGGCAAAGTGACAGGTTCTTTAATGCCTTGCAAGGACACCCCGAGCCCTTTTCCAGGTGTGTACCCATGTTTAATGATGTCCTTGACGACCATAATTGATGCGTTTGATAGGAAGGGTTGAGAGCACGTGGTTCCTTCTTCATGCTGGTTCGCAACCACAATCTCGAAAGCCTGGTAGACTATGCGCTCGCTGCCCTTTCTTGCTTCCAGGCATGGGGTTGATGGGTCCCTGTAAATAGATTGCTCGTCTTCCTCATGGACCACAATTTGCTGGTCGTCATATTCGAACTTAACCATCTGGTGGAGAGTAGATGGCACTGCCCCTGCTGCATGGATCCAAGGCCTTCCCAGGAAATAATTGTAGGAAGTATCCATATCCATGACCTGGAATCTCTCTTCAAAATCTACAGGGCTGATTGTCAAGACCATATCAATCTCCACGATCGTTTCTCTCTTGATACCATCGAATAAACGGACACACACATTTTTGGGCCTGGTTCTCTCAGTCCCGATCTCCATTCTTTGTAGGGTCGATAGAGGGAAAATATCAACCCCAGATCCGCCGTCCATCATAACCCTTTTCACATAGTAACCTTCACATTTAACAGTTAGGTAGAGAGTTTTGTTATGGGAAGCCCCTTCCGGGGTCAAGTCATTCTTGATAAATGAGATCCGGTTGGCTTCAAAAAATCGTTCTGCCATTCTTTCCATTTGCTCAACTGTGGTGTTGGCCGGAACGTATGCTTCGTTAAGGGTTTTGATCAGGATTTTCTGATGTTCGTTTGAATTTACCAGCAAGGATAGAAGTGAGACCTGAGTGGGGGACTTTATGAGCTCCTCAATTATGGCGTATTCAGCGGTTTTCATATTCTTGAAGAATTCTTCTGCCTCTCCGGCACTGATCGACCTTTTAGGCGGAAAGCGTTTCAGCTTGCTTTTGTTCAGTTCTTCCAGGTCGAGGTATTTCTTTGATGAGTTTATATTGCCTGTTTCCCCAGTAATTTATTTACCTTTGTACGTCACCACCATCCTGTGGTAATTCCAGGGAAAGACCGTAGTATTCTTCATGGGAGTTTGCGACGCGCGACTAATAACCACGGGCTCACTCAACCTTGGTTAAATTATTTGCCCCCGCGCCTCATACATCCCTTTCGGCACGTACATTTTTGGGCCGTTCATTATTGCCTTGTTGAATTGTAACCTTCTGGGAGGGCTCAACACACTTTGTTCTTTCCTGGGTGCCTTGGGGATGTAAATAATAGCGTCTCTAGAGAGTCTCCTATTTGTCTCGGCCCCAGCCTTCTCGGTGATCTGGGGGACGAGGTTACTCTTCTTTATCTATTTGACTGGTTTGGGTGCTGCCTTGGGCTTTGTTTCCACATATGCGATGGCGATGATGGCCTTTAGAGCTGGATCGAAATCCTGGTCCTCGCAAATCATGCCGATAACGGGCCCATGATTGTGAGTGGACAATGGATTGTTCGTCACATTGGGAGCTTCTTTGTCCCTTAACACCACTTTATTTTGTTCTAGAAAGCTTTCCACGGCTCTTTTGAGGGTCCAATACTCTTCCGTATCATGCCCTCCTGCTCCAGAATGGTAGGCACAATTGGTTCCCGGCTTGTGTGATGCTGATATTGGGTTTTTCCTGGTCAGAGGTACGGGTTTTAGAATCCCCATNGTGGATTATATGGAGCTGGGGGAGGATGATTGTTTCTCGGAGGTGGAGCTCTATTCTGATTGTATTGTTGTTGCAGCCTGGGATGTGGTTGAGCGTTCATTACCGTGTACGGAAGACGGGGCGTAGAATAAGCTGCGTCTTGGTGATGATAGTAATATTGGGAAGCTTTGGCAAATGGACGTGGGTATTGTCGAGGCTTCCTAACATCGGAAACCATCATGGACCCTTATTCTTTGTTTTTTCTATTGGCTGCACTCCCGGATCCGCTTTGGATGGCCTGAGAGGTTGCTCTTATGGCAGATTGGCTCAAAATACGACCAATTTTTAGACCATTCTCCACCATTTCTCCAATTTTGATTGCTTCTGCAAATGGTTTACCCATGGAGGACATCATATTTTGGAGGTAATCAGTTGTTTGTGCTTGTAGAAAGACACTTACCATTTCAACCTCATCCATCGGAGGTTTGACCCTGGAGGCCTGCTCGCGCCATTTGATGGCATACTCTCTGAAACTCTCTGAGGGTTTCTTTTTGATATTGGATAGTGAGTTCCTATGAGGAGCAATTTCCACATTATATTGGAATTGCCGGACAAAGTCCCGTGCCAGGTCATCCCATATGTGTCAGTGGGATATATCCTGGTCCATGTACCATTCTGATGCAATTCCCGTCAAGCTTTCTCAAAAATATGCCATGAGAAGTTCCTCTTTTCCACCTGCTCCCCGGAGCTGGTTGCAGTACCTTTTCAGATGAGCTATGGGGTCTCCATGTCCATCATATTTTTCGAACTTGGGGGTTTTAAACCCAAGAGGCAAGTGGACGTGCGGGAAAATGCACAAATCTGCATAGGAGACGCTTTTCTGCCCGCTCAACCCTTGTATATTCTTGAGGCTCTGATCAATACTCTTCATTTTCCGGGCCATTTCTTCGTGCTCGGGGCTTTTCTTATCTTGTCCCAAAGTGACCCCAGACTGAGTTTGTTGGTATGCATTGGGAGTAACATAAGTGGTATCCAGATGGACGGACGGTGTTTGGAATGTGAATGCTGGCGGCTCGAAACTTGGCCCAGAGATAGTCGGTGGGGCCGTGGCAGATATTGGTGGTGTAGTGAAGATGTTGGAAGACACACCGGAAAACAGGGCCTGGGGGCGAACCTCAGAAGGCCTTCCAACACAGTGAGCCGACATAGTTGGATATCCAAACCGCGTGGCTGGGTAGCTTATGGAGATGTTCGATGTCTGGCCAGCCCTGGGAATTATCTTTGGGAAACCCGCGATGGTACTGGGTGGTTCCCTACCATTGGACCATGCGTCCCACATTTCCAGCATGCGGCAACACAGAGTCCTATTTTCTTCAACTGTTGCTGACTTAGATGTTGGGATGGCTGGATTTAGGTCTTCCACGGAAGAGTTGACGATTGGTAAGTGACTTTCAGACGTCATTTCTATGCTCCCCTTTGATCTAGTGAAGTAAGGATGGGAAGCCAGGTTACCGCAAAACCAATCACCTAAAATACCTTTAAGATAGAGCCAACAAAATGTTAGGTTGAAACATTTATCACATAGGCAATCGCACGTTTGGGGTATGCAATGCACCTGAGCAATTTAAACGCTTTTCTATATGTTTTTGCAACAGTTGTGTACTTCATCCCGTCTTTATTTCTCGGCTTTTCGCTTTTTATCATTATTTCCCTTCTTCTGTTATTGTTTCCGCTCTTTTATTCCTCGCTCGGTTTCTTTTCTTATGGTTACGATCAAATCCTATATGGATTTCCTACGTATCACGGCGCCGCGTGAATCAGATCATCACGTAGTTCATGCAATAAATACCAAAGGACATAAGCATTTTCGAATTTTCATTTCATTAGAGGAAAAAACTTCCAGCTTTCATTCATT
Organism: Nicotiana knightiana; assembly: GCA_005239525.1. NCBI lineage: Eukaryota > Viridiplantae > Streptophyta > Magnoliopsida > Solanales > Solanaceae > Nicotiana > Nicotiana knightiana. The sequence continues at coordinate 100,859 of ML414076.1, read as the reverse complement.
ACAAAAGACTCCGACATATTTTCTTGGAAATTTTAAAGAAACTACAACGACTTAAAGTAGACTCAAACAGGAAAATGAAATACATACTCGAAAAGGAAATCAAGAATACATGAGTGCTTCTACTGCTCCAGGGGCTCGCAGGACATCATTCGGTCTTGCCACAGGCCTCCGTACCAAACCTTGCTGGAGGCGGTTTAGGTCGTCCATTATCTTGTGGACGAATATCATTACTGCTGAGAAGAAGGTGGTCTGAGTCATATCTTCACACTCTTGGGATTTTGTGACAATATAATCCGAAATTTCTCGGACCCTCTGCCTGATAATGCCATTTTATTGGAGTAAGCGCCCGATCTGTTGAGACCTAGCTTCTAGAACCTGGGCGTCCTTATGACTCTTTTCTTGAAATTGTTGCAAACCTTCCTCCAACTGAACCATCATCGTATAGCATTGTTCCCTGTCTGCCTTGAACCTTTTTGCCTGTTTGGCCATTTCGTTCTCGAGGATGGCAACCTTTTCCTTCAAGCCTATCACTTCTTGGTCATATTTCCTTTTCAGTCTCTGGACAAACTTTTTTCTTTCCTCTGCACTTCTTGTTAATCTTGCCCGAACTCCGGCCAGTTCTTCTTTAGCTTTGTCTAGATCATTCCCATAGCTGCACACTTTATGCCTCAGACTGTTGATAAGCCTTTCATCAGTTCTGCTTCTCTCTGGGTTCTCAGCAGCTGTTTTTAATTCCTGTTTCTGGGCCTGGAGAACTTCATTTTCTTGGGTTAACTTATTTTTCTCCCCTTCAATTGTGGCATTTTGTAGATTGTTTTCAAATTTGATTTCCCTGATCTGGGCTTCCAACTTGCTTATAGTAGCTAGGTAGCTATTTTTCTTTTCTAACCAAGCCCAGTGCTCTTGTGTTTGCTCAGTGAATTGTTGCACGTGGGGTCTCTTTGCGGGTCGTTCTTGCTCTTGATGCTCTCTGCCTCTTATGCCATACCAAGAAGTGTAGGCGGGCTCCACTTCCCCTTTAGATAAGTTTCTCACCCAAGTTTGAGGTTCTAAAAACCTGCACTCTTTCCAGATTTGACGGACCCTACCTTCAGGAAATGCAGCTCTCGGGCATAATTCAATGGCTGTTTTGTCTTAAGTCCTCGTCATAGGGAACACCCCGTTGTCTCCCCAACTAGCGTAAGGCCCGGTGTGGGGCATATGGATGAATGCTTCACAGGACCATTAAAAGAAGATAGCAAACCTCAGCAGACATATTGATAACCTCGTCGACAGGGAGCCACCCGAACGTCCACTCGATTTGGTCCGCAGTCAATGAACTCAAGTATGAGTGCTAGGCTTCCGTGCCCTCAGGAAATTTGTGGCCCTTTACCCAAGTACCATGTTCCTCGACGCAATTCAAACCGGTTACACCGTAGTTCATGTAGCCTAGGCGATGACAGAGGTGCTCGATCAACCAGATTTGTAGAAGCAGGTTGCACCCCTCAAAGAACTTTCCCCGGATTGGCAAACTGTCAGAGCACGGTAAATCTTGGCTAAGACCATCGGTATAAGTGTACCATTGGATTTTTTCATCATGATACCTGATATTCCCACAAGCCCGATATCTATGCATCCGTCACTTCTTGGGCAAATCAAGGTGCTCAAGAATGCTACCACAAAAGCTAGCCCCCGGCGGGCTTCCCATTTAGCCTGATCTTTGTGAGTTAGACCAGTGTTGTTAGCCTCATAACCCCGGGGATCTCCATAACGTTTGTAAAGAAAATAGAAAGTGCAGAAACCTTCGGACAGGTGTGGGTCTTGGACGTCCCGACTAATGCTTAACAGATCCAAGAGCTTATGTGGAGTCACCGCCCTGGGTTCCACTGGGTACCGACTTCTAAGATTTTCATTGAGACCAGCATACCCTTCTATTTCCTCTAGCGTGGGTGTCAATTCCAAGTCTGAAAAGTGGAACACGTTGTGGGTGGGATCCCAAAACGGTACTAAAGCCTCGACGATGTCCAACCTGGGCTTGATTTTTAGAAGACCAGTAAGTCCGCCTAAAGATTTCATAATAGACTTTCTACTAGCTTCCCCCAAGTAGCTCCACCACATATGGAGTCCTAGAGGATTTCCTCCACTGCCCTGAAGGGAATGTTTTCAACTGTATTCATCCTGCACATTCATTTTTGATTAAAACCACAAAAATTTTGAAAAGTGTTATTTTTGCACAGGGTTTTGTAATGGATCATTTTTGCGAATACGGCCCTTCGATACTTCGGGTAGGAAGTTTTAAAGTCTTTGTTAGCAAATTGGGTCAAAATTTAAAGACAAACCACATGAGGCCACTTTTGTAAAAACGGCCTTCCGGTGCCCCACTTGGGAAATCAGGCTATAATGGCGTCACCTAATTTTATTTTGAAAAATAGAGTTGGACCCGATGAGGGTTGCCTACGCATCCCACACCGGTGAGAATCAAATGATGCATAGTTTGGGAAAATCCTGACTGATTAAAAATATACACCCACTCATTTTGTTTTGGAATATTATTTTTCAGAAATTTTGGCAGAGTTTCGGAATTAATACGAGGATTTTCAAAACAGGGTGAATTTTATATTCTACCTCACTCTTGGTTTTTCTGTTCGTTTTTTTAATTTTATTTTAGCCGGTGAATACACAAGCTGAAACAAATAAATGCATACGGAGCAGGTAAGACGTACCCAACCCCTGCGTTGAATCCCCTTAGTCAAATGCACGTGATGCAAATAATCATTCCTACTAGGGATCCGACATGAGTCTATGTTATACTAAGTTTAAATCCTGGGGTTTTGTTCTAGACCAGGCATACCCGAGCGGACAGCTCGAGCCGAGGGGGGGCAGCGTACCGGGAATACAGAAGCTTCACCGGCTTTGTAACTTGTCCGTACCTCATTCTAAGATTTGGATATGACTCTAACAGAAAAGAAGTCACACGAAGTGCACACTTCCCAGATGATTTAGAAGACTCATAGAGAATAGGGATTTCGGCACAGTTTATATCCAATTCAGATAAATATCAAAGTGGTAAATATGGCAATTAGCACGTCAGGTTTAAACACATAAAATCAGACAATAAAAGCTGAAACATAACAGTTATATAAGCTTGAATTCTTGAACCCTAAACTAGAGATTCTGGGTTCGATCCCCAGTAGAGTCGCCAGAGCTGTCACACCTCATTTTCACTACCCCCGGATTAGTGAAAGGGTGATTAGGGAGTTTTTCCACTTTAAGTGACATTATTCAGATTTGGGATTTATTTTAGTTTTCAGAGTCACCACACGGATTTTTGACGATGCACCGGGATACCGTTTTATTTTAAAATCCCAAACCGAGGAAATTTTGACTCTGTTTTAATTTGTTTGCGACCAGAGATCCGAGTAAGGAACTTTGTTAACCTGGGAGAAGGTGTTAGGCATTTCCGAGTTCCGTGGTTCTAGCACGGTCGCTTACTATTAATATTTGGCCTATATTATTTGATTGTTTTACGTGTTTTAGCCTATTGTGCATTTAGCCTTTTTAAACCGCTTATAAATATTTATGAAATTATCTTGAAACACGTCACGATGGCGTGCACTTGTTTGTTTTTGGACATATTATAACTACGCCACATGAAATGCACCCGCAATTACAATATGTAATTTTCATTATAGTTTGAAGGTGAAGACGGGGACATGAGTTGCTGCACCCGAGTGTAGATTACATAGTCAAGACTATGGTCATGACGGTTTTATAGTGCCTATTTGAGGCGATGTTTGATTATTCTTTATGTTTTCTATTTGAAGGAACATTTTATTTTTAAAATCAATTAGGACGTTTTATGGATTTATCTTGGACAAGTTACGATGACGTATTTAATAATTGATTCTTTTTTACAAATTTCAACCTAAAGATGTATTTTTCAACCTTGATATGTGGGAGATTGTTTAAGCTTAAATTCTAAAGGACACAAATCTTGGGTTATGGCCATATTTAGCCCAAGTTATCATTTAACTCTTTTGGCCAATCCTAATTGTGGCTATTTTATATGGAGGTCACTAGTTCAGCAAATCGAACTAAGTCTTAATAATCTTTACTTTCTAGTTTGATGAATAGATAGGAAATATGGTAATAAAAAATACGTGTTCATTCATACATATACTTATGAGCATAACACAATGGATTTACTGGTTTTCCATTTTTGGCAGCCTAAACATGAATCTAAAATACTCATTAATTCTGAAATGGATTGGCAAGGCAAAACCATGCTACTTTCAGAACTTTTATGATTTTTATCAAAAAAAAAAAAGATTGAACCACATGCAGTCTAATTAATTTTTGAGGCAGTAATTCTTATCAATTTAAAACAAACTGATCTCATGTTTCTAAAAGCTTAAAATTCACATGTATGGATACATTGATTTTCGTAGATTTATGAGACACAAGATAATCTACTGATTCTATTCATGTTGAAACTCTACTGAATTTGAAATAACCATTTTTTCCTAAAATCCAAACGGGGTTTTTATACAGATTTTACATACGTTCTTTTGTCTAATATCATTTACAGAACAGACAAAATTGTAAACTCGAAATTCCAGGGACATGAATAAAACTGAAATTAAGCGTACAGTCCAGTCTTAAATTACATTACAAAGAAAAGCTAACTGAATACAGGGAAATTATAACTTGATTGCCGCTATACACTTTCCAGAATGAAAGAAACTAAAAATAAGATTCTAACTAATTTTCTGACTCGAAACTCCCTTGAGACCTTACGTTTGAGCCTTATCTTTGTAATCTCTAGAACACCCCAATATAATTTAGGTGTTGTGCAACTACCAAAACCAAACTGACCATGAAGAGGTCGGTTTTAATCCTGATATTGCGTGTGTTTAAATCATACTATCTGGCAGAATTATTTATGCTCTTTCTCAGTGAATATGATCATAAAAAAGATCAACTCAACTCCGGAATGTCACTTTTCATACTTTGGACCTTAAGTTCATATTAATTCCTTAACTTGGTTATTTAAGAATTTTAAGAGGATAAATCTGATCATAATAAAGGATTCAGATTCTTTCCTCTAAGGAGCCTTTGATTATGCACTTTATATCTGTAAAGGGTGATTTTCAGCACCCTAGGCTACTGCTTATGCACTACCTAGGGGGTGAATTTGACTAATAAAGAGTCAGATTCATCTACCCAAGTGCTAATACTGACATAATTCTAAACTCTATAGGAACTTTGCTTATCTAGGCATATTTAGAGGATGAATCTGACCATCCAAGGGTTCAGATTCTCACTCTAACGCCCATACTTTATACTACTTTTGAAGGGTAAACTTCAGCCATTTATACTACTTTTGTGCACTATCATGGGGTGAATTTGACCGTTAACAGGTCGAATTCATCTACCCTAGCGCTAATACTAACCTATCTAGAGACTTGCTTGTTGAATCTCTTTATGGACCAAAGAGACTCAGTTGAAAGCATATTTTCTGCACACTCATAGAGAGAACCTGACCATAGAGAAGGTTAGATTCTACACCTTAGTGCAGCCCTTTTTGGAAAGTAGACCTACGATTATCTACATTTATATACCTTTAGTATGAAATATCCAGAATATTCCAACCCCAAACAATATTCATCACACTCACGGGTTCATTAACATGCTGATAAACATCTATACAATCACATTTACATAAAGCAGAAGAAACTACCTCATTCATCAAGAACAGCTAGTTTAAGCAGGGTGTAGAAGAAGAAGATTCCAGTTCAACATTTCATTAAGAGCAGATGATTTAATACATACCTTTTAAGAGGAAAAAAGCAAAAGGGAGTTGACCAAATAAAGGTCAGATGCTAAAAAACTGGAGGTCAACACAGCAACTAACAGGCAACAAAACCAGCAATAGAGAAACCCAGGAAGTGAGAGCTTGAAAAACCAGAAATTTGAAGCAAAACGAGCAAGAAAACAGATTTCAACCGGATAAACTTTTGAAACCCAGAAAAACCAGTCAGCTACCACCCAAATTCAAGAATAACAAGACTGAGAAAAACCAGATTTTTCAGATATCTCTATACCTAATCGAGTGTTCTTTTAGTATCGGGATTCTACTGTGTGTGTGTGTATGAAATCTCTGTATCCACATTTTCAGCAAGGCCCAAGGTTCCAAAAAAGGTCCAGAATATGTACAAAGAAAGTCTATTTATAGGGAGCTCAAGGATGGGATATGCTTTGGCATATTCCTCATCCAAAAGGCTGAAATAGTACATAAGGCAGCTGTCCTTCTTATCTTTGGGACATCTGCCCCTATTTAGAACTTTCTTACTTTAGAAAATACCCCTTTAACCTTAGAATCTGATTTTCTATACTGAGTTACCTAATGTACCCCTTGGAGTCCCTGAATTTACCATCGGGTAATCAAGGTTAAACTCACTTGGGTTATTATTTAACTCTAGTTACCTAAACCTAGTCAGGTTCCTTAGTTAACTAGGACTGATAAGTATTATTAGTTTGATGCTAGTTTATTTGGCTTAATTAAAACTAATCTTGATTCTTTAAGATTTGGTGAATTATTTTAGATTTAAACCTAATTGTGATTAACTCAATTTGAGTCATTATACTTAATCAACCTAACTGAATGATCAACTTAATTAACCATTAGTGAAAGTTGCAATTAACTAACTCTTAGCTTAGTAGGCTATTTCCGGGCGGCGGAACCCTAGGGCGGCTAGGGTTTTGCTATACAAAAGAGAGAGAGACGGAGGGGATGATGAGGCAGCTAGGGTTTGCGGGGTGTTAGGCTTTTGATGAAATGATGGTAGGGGAGGCTGTTAGGACAGTTATATACTAAAGGGGATGGAGTTCCTGGCCGTCTGATCTATTTCGATCAATGGCCAGGATTCAACCAATTAAACCAAATGGGGTCGTTTGGGTAGTGTAGGGGGCCGGCCGGGTTATGTGGTAATTGGACTGGGTACGTTTGGGTAGTGTAGAGTTAAGTTTGGGCCTGGGTAGTTTCAAGCTCAGGTCATAAATTGGCTCTCTTAATTAATTAAACTAATTAATCTAATTAAGCTCAAATCTAATTTAATCCAAAAAAGTAGGAATTAATTTAAACCTTATCTATTTACAGATTAATTAAGAATAAAATGACCAATTTTATATTCCTAATTAAATCTATGATTTATCGAATAAAAATGATTAATTTTTAGTAATTAGTTATTAAAACTACATTACGTTAAATAACCATCATTCATCTATTATTTAGTTAATTATAACTTTATAATTCTTTGATAATAGTGATGCAATTTTTAACAATTTTAAAAGATGAATTAGGGATATGCAAAAAATACAAATCTTTCACAATTAATCACCGAAAATCAACAAAAATTCATAAAATCAATTGATTTATTGAGATTTTTACAGGACGATATGGCAAGAAAAAATCACATGCTCACGGGGTGGACAGGAGAAATAAATATATATGACTGTGATAAGGGTGGACAAGAGTAATAAATTCATATGACTGTTATAAGGATGGACAGAAGAAATAAATATATATGACTGTGATAAGGGTGGACAAGAGTAATAAATATATATGACTGTGATAAGGGTGGACAGGAGAAATAAATATATATGACTGCGATAAGGGTGGACAGGAAAAATATAAATATATGACAGTGATAAGGGAGGATATTTAAATTTATATTTTGCTGATTTTTTTTAAGAAAAAGAGAATCAATGTTTTGAAAAGCTAAATGACTATTTTTACTGTTTTGTCTTTAGGAAGACAAAGATTTGAAACGTTCTATTTTATATTACTATTTTCATATTTTTGGTGCTACTTTTATTCAAAGATAAAGCTTGAAAAACTTGGAAATTTTGAGGATTTAGTTATAGTTGAGGACTGAAAGAGGCGGTTGTGTTATTTTATTATTGTTGCAGTATTTGAATTGATAAGTTTAGATTTCCTTCCTGTTTTACAATTATTGTCTTAGGTATATTTTCTGGTTCGTGTAGAACTGTTTTATGGTGTTATTGTGTATATATTAATATCACATGTTTATTGTTAAAAGCCCCACCTTAGCCTCGTCACTACTTCGCTGAGGTTAGGCTCGACACTTACTCAGTACATGGGGTCGGTTGTACTGATACTACACTCTGTGCTTTTTTCCACGGATCCAGGTACTAATCACCAGTAGAGAACCTCAAGACGACCACCGATTCATTTGGAGACACGAGGTACATCTGTCGGCGCTCGCAGATTCCGAGAGTCTTCTCCTATTTTAGATACATTGTTTTATATTATTCAGAGCAGTTACACTATTTATTTAAGCAATTATTTGTAGTATTCCTTAGAAGTTCGTGGATTGTGACACCAGACCTTGGAGTAGTCTTATAATTGTTTACATAATCAATTTTTGGTTCGTTTTGATTCAATTATTTATTATTTTATCTTTTGAAATCATTTAAATTAAGTTTACTTTAAATTTATTGATTGATGCTTAAAAAATAATAAAAAGAAATTACCTACTCAAGTTCTAACATTGGCTTGCCTAGCAAGTCTGGTGTTAGGCGCCATCACGATCCCTTAGGTTGGGAATTTGGATCATAACAACTAGTAAGTGTTCATATTTTTGTTTAGGTACATATATGTCTGGTGATCTTTTGGGCATAGAGGCGGGGCTATTGCAGGGACATATCGTGAGCTACATTTCATGTTACGATCCGCGGCCTGCAGAGTCTCCATCAGAGTTATTTGTATTGTCCTGCCTAATTTGTATCTCAAACAGATGTTGTATTTTATTTTATTTTCTAGTTGATGCTCATGCACTTGTGACACCGAGTTTTGGAGTGGTTATGGGTTGTCCTTTATTGTAGTTATGAAAACATTATCAATAACCCTGTAAATTTCATTTATTACTATTTAATTGATGAAAATTATGATTTAAAAAAATACTAAAATGAGTGATTAAGTTAAACATTCATTGTTGGCTTGCGTGACGGCGATGTTAGGCGCCATCATGTTGTATATATATATATGCTAAGTAAGTTCATATCTTTCACGATCATTTCTTTTGTACCAACTAAATATGGCAACGCTTTTAACTAGGAGTTCATTCTTTTATTTGGGAAAATTTATACTTTGGTCTTGAGAATAAGTACTTTGGTATAAGGAAGCGTTGGGCAGCAACATTCTCACTTTCTGGATAATTCTTTATTCAATTTTGATTCTTCATCTACGAGCTCGTATGAGCAATTAAGGTATTCTATCCCTTCTTTCTTTTGGCATGATCCATACGATACAAATAAAACGAGTAAATGCACAACTTCCATAAATGACTCCATTCATAGAAATACTAGAGGTTCCTATGTTCTTGATTCCCCATGTGTCATATTATTCTATCATCTGTTCACGGATCTACGTAAATTGAAAAAGTTTACTTCATGACATTAATTAAAGGTATAATGGTTATATAACGTTCCGAAAGATTTTATTGGCATACTTCTCATGTACTGCATTCTTTCATACATGTACATTGACCCATGACCAGATGGCGTTATATATGCGTATATATGTATGTAT